>BLKM01000106.1:11387-79152 GCA_013340265.1 Coptotermes formosanus
TGTTGTGTGTTTGGCTCCAGTTGTGTGCGCACTGTCTGATCCGCTCCGCTCGAGGCTCGAACCAGGACAGGCGGTTACTCTCTCTCTCTACCTGTCGCTGCGTTACGTCGCTTGGTGCTGTGTGCGGACGGCGGTTTGGTATGTACCTGTGGCTATGTTTCAGCGCCTGTGTGTTTGGTATTAGTTTGCTTTCGTGCCTTCCTACGGGGCTTTGAACCGTCCTTCCCGCAGTCGCTGGGGCGGGGTTTGGGATTGGGGAGGGTCGCCCTCTGCCTGGAGGAGAGGAAGAGACAGGGAGAGAGATCTAGAGAGAGAGAGAGATGATAATTGCCAAATTCTTTGCTTTTTGGCGGGGTTTGTTATGTGTGATAAGTATTTCGGGGTTGCCTGCGGGGAGTAGGCCCGTTTAAGAAGAATTGTTGTATTTTGTGTTTAACGTACGTTTCTACGACAAGTAACACTGTGTGTTGTTACTTTGAGAAGAGCTGTACTGCTGGACATTTTGTTATTAATATACGCACACAGATATTATTACTGTATTTTTTCTTAGTGGCACGATTTTGTCTGGTGTCTGCACTACCACGTGGACGGATATTTGGTTGGGTCTCGTCTGCCCAAACGTCCAACGGCGCGAGTAGATGTGCCATCACTCCTGTGTTACCCGTTTGGGGTATTAAGGGGGGGGGGGTTCACGGCTATTACGAATTATACAAACCGAAGTAGAGGAAAGGTTCTTTTTGGCCTCTGGTACAGTCGAGTTACCGACTGTGTTCGTCAGCAATCCATCAGTGCCCATCAGTGCAGCCACCACGTCAGCCCCGCCCCACAGTGTCAAGTGGTACAGTGAGGCACGAATGGAATGATAACAGGGATTGCATAATTCTCCAGTTTGCAAGTGTCAACAGGTAACTGTTTATTATTATTATTATTAGTAGTAGTAGTAAGTGCTAGATCTGTAAAAAACAACTTACAAAATAGCAGGCTGTGTGAACACTAAACATGTCGGCTGTACCACACATATTCGCGTAATTACGTTTTCACTTTATTTTAGAAAAAATGCTTTGCATACAACCTGTTGGTGTCTACATAATTTACATCCGTACGAAATTTCACATGGCTGTGTCCAGTGGCCCATTCTCATGACTAACGGAAACTTATCCAAACATTTGTACAGCTGCCATTTTGCTCTTTCATGTCCTATAAGTACAGCACCTTAACAAACGCTGCACAATTCACCACGATCTACTCGTGTGTATATATAATATCAGTGTGTACATGTAGATGTGGCTCGCTCCTCAGAACTTCGCGTGTCCTCCACATTGATAATGCTGAGTGCAGGAGATTAAGCATGTGGGCCTTCTAGGCAGTCACCCACAGTAATAGCCCACACACTGGTCCGTAACTGGTCCTGGTGTCTAGCACGGACTGTACCACGTGGATTTTCCTGTGCCTGCTGCTGTTGGCCGTGAGCACTTTCCGTGCCAACTCTGCCAAAACGTGCCTCGTCTGTGAAGGGCGCTGGTGTGAGAAACTGAATGCCGAAAAATTCTCCCCCCATGTGCAGTCAGCAGGCCTCAGACCCAGCACACCTTGTAAATGGGGAGGTACAGTTGCTGTTCGTGAGGTACCCTCTAAACAGTAAGGGTACAGCAGCTGTTCGTGAAGTACCCTCCAAACGGTAAGGTTACAGCAGGTGTTCGTGAAGTACCCTCAAAACGATAAGGGTACAACGCTGTCCGTTAAGTACCCTCCAAACGGTAAGGGTACAGCAGTTTTCGTGAAGTACTCTCCAAACATTCATGTAACCAACAGGAAATTCTGCCGCCAATTGTATTAACAAATCACTCAGCGTGAGAGAAGTTGTGCCGTGTGAATGGAGTAGCATGACGGGGCTGACAGTTGCTTTTTGTTTTGTTTTGCAAAGGCGCCTAACTAAATACAGCGCCTTTTCTTCAAAGGCGCCTGACTAAAGACAGCACCTTCTTTTCGCTTCTCTTTTCTTGACCCGGTGGGTAACTATTAGCTTCTCAAGCAAGGTGTCACTGCAAACGGCTTGCAAGCGAATGGCGTAGCATTTTTCTGACTTCTGTCATGTTGCTGACACGAGCTACACCTCACCTGTGCTGACATCTACCGGTGCAGCCAGCCCTGCACTTGCTGCCCTTCCTTTTGTAGGGCGACCGAGGAGTTCCTCCATTAAACGGTGCACAAACCGTCTAAAACAATGCTCATTTGAAAATATCCATATCTTGCCTGGGGGCTGAAATTCGGACTTTCCAAAAGTCTGCATCCTTCTTGAAGACCACATAGGATCAAAATAAGACAATTTAGACAGAAGTTCTTCTTCTTCTTCTTCTTCTTCTTCTTCTTCTTCTTCTTCTTCTTCTTCTAAGGCATTGCGGTCCGTATAGCTTGACCTTAGCCTTCATTTTTTTATTTGAGCTTATCAAGAAGGAGTGTTTTCACAGAGGTGGGGGTGTCAGCCCCACGCTTCAACACCCAACCTTGAGGGCGAGGGACCTTTCTGTTAGGGTTACCATACCTCAGTCGAAAAGATCCAGTTTTATGGTCACCATCCCCCCTCCCACTTTGGGGTAAGGATTTGCTGATTGTGCAAGCAGACAGAGTCTACCAACTAGTGCATTTCCCGGTGTTTATTAGCGACACCTGTTCGACATCGATGCCACGCCGAGGATCAGTTAGCAAACATTTACCGTCCTTCTTTCTGAACCGGCTTGGGACCGGCTACGGTGGGGTTTCAGAGTATGCAGTCTGAACTGTCGATGGTGTGTTTGTAGGTTACGTTATGTTGGCTTTGGTAACTGGGTTCGTGTGCCCTTATGTAGATAATAAATATGGAAATGTATTGGGTGAAGGGACCGGCCGTGGCCGAATTTAAGACACTATATTAGTGCATTCGTGGAGGAACCGAGCCACATCCAAACAGCTTCAAGCAGGCAGGGCGTTGCTCCGGCAGTGTTGAATGAGACGGGTTCCTGCACACAAGTAACAGATGTTACCGACTGAGCCAAACTGGCCGGTCTGTGACAAACCGGCCTGTTACACTGACAACGAATAACTGCATGGAGGCCAGTCATTGCTGCTACTGATGCAGAGCTGCAGAGAAAACGTTATACTTGTAGCCAACGTGGATGGGAATTTAAATAAAGACATACAGTTGATATGGATACTGCTGGTGGAACTGGGAAAGGGACTGGAACAGTTAAATGTGGGTCAAAACTGCATTCACAGGACAGTCTGGAACATGTCATATGGAGTGTCACCACCGCATTAAGTGGTGATTATTTGTTTGTTTGTTAGATTGGGTAAATAGTGAAAAATTGGTATTCAGAAACGGAAACCATGGAATGTCTCAGGCATCGGGTCGGTGAACAGAATTGCTGCTGCGAGGGCGGTGAAGGGCGAATGTGTGTTTTGTGGAGAGTGGTTAGATTGGGGTCGCTACGGTGAATTGTGTGCGTCAACGTAACGCATTCGCACGTTTGTTGGCGTTTCGAAATTAAAATTTGTTGCGTTTAACTGCTGACGATACACTCGTGTTGCATGTGTTGTTAAACAGACTGTATGGTAAGAAAACTGTACTGAAATTACAGGACCGCCAATTGGTTAAACAGCTGCCTGCTTAACTGTGTGTGCTGTGCACTGTTCACGGAAGGCGATGTGGGTCTGTGCGATGGACACTGTGCATGTACATTTCACAGTCTGTAGGTGTGTATAGAGGGTGTGCAGTGACACGGCATGGGGCAGACATGAATATGGGAGAGTATAAATATAATTAATGTATATTCAGATGGTCAGGTAAAAAATATTGTGCAATATAAAGTTAACATTGCCATAAACATATTTCTAAATACAATTACAAATTATTAATATCCTGCTGCTTTTAATGTAAGTACAAACTTGAGAAATCACCAAATGTTCTAAACAAGACAGAGGGAATAGAAGGATTTCTAACTAAATTGGCACGCAAGTAAGCCATAGCCGATCCCAGTGGCCACGCGGTCTGAGGCGTAGGTCTGCGACCGTGCGCTTGCTGCGATCGTGGGTTCGAATCCCACCGGGGGCATGGATTTTTGTATTCTACGGTGTTTGTGTTGTCAGGTAGAGGTCTCTGCGACGGGCCGATCCCTCGTCCCGAGGAGTTCTACCGACTGTGTTGTGTTTTAGAGTGTGATCAAGTAAAGTAAAAACCCTCTACACCTGCTGCGAACAAGTAGGTAAAAGAAGGCAGGCTGATTAAGGTTTAAGCAGTCATGCCAACACAGCAGCGTAATCCAGTTGCCCAGTATCGTGCAGTTGGTCACATGACTGTTAATAAACAACCGGAACACAGTGCACTGTGCAAATGTATGTGATACATCTACTGTCCGGCTACTTTGTCGAATTTTCTCATGCAGAATAAAGTGCTCCAACCACTGTTACTCTATCAGCCTATGGACGCACACACGTAGTTTTAAAAATGACTTTAAATTCCCTTTCAGTGCAGTGCATAATTACCTGATACGGGTTTATTTACTGCTGTGTGGAACTGAAATTATACACAGTGCTGTACTGCAGTCTGTATTCTACACAGTGTTGCACGTGAAACAGATGAAGCAGTTTGCTTTACAGAATTAGAATTAAAGTCATTTCGACCCAAAAATATTAACGCTTCTTGCACACGACCCACAGCACAGCTAACAGTACCGCTACAGTAACTGTTAATTCCGTGTATGTAGCAGACTTATGATTCAACACTCATTGACTGTTACTGCAATAAACAGCAGCTTGTCCCTTACTAACAACTGTACACAGTGTAATGTTGCTGCTGTCAATGCTGCCATCTCTACAGCACAATTGCTGTCTACACAGAATAAAATAAATCAGCACATTTTATACAGCCATTAATATACAAATATTTACAAACGATTTGTGCAATAGCATGCCAATTGTCAACAGTACGTGTCGTTACTCTTCTTAGGTTTGTCAGGAAATTTCAGATGTTCACTCTGGGGTACACACTAAGGCTGTTTTTGTTTCTGCTGTCACTTTTTGCTGGTAATTTCGCAGGTCCAAGCACTTGTCGGCACATCGGTTATGTAAAGTGGTACTGCTGGCTGACATGTGAAGCTATATTACACCATCAGTAACACATATTTTGCATCTGCGTTAACTGGTGCAAAACCGAATACAAATTCTCAATACGGCACTGAAACTCAGAGGCCGACTGTCCGAAATTCAGCATGCAGGGTAGGCATAGCCCCCAGCTTGTGTCTTTGCATTCGGACTGACTGCTTCAGCCGGTGTACATTCAACAAACCCGGTCTGCCCACACGTTAACAGCACAATATCTGGCACCGTCTGATGCAGTTGACAGAAGGCCACTTGTTTCAGCAGTTTCAGGGCTTTGGCAAACAGCGGCGCTGCATTACAGCTGGACGGTAATCAGACTGACAGCTTTTACAGTGAAAGGAGGGCTGGACAGAGCCACCGCCTCAGCCAATTGACAGCAGGGAGGGTGTGCAGTGTTGGGACTGACACAGCTCATATCGCATGCCGTCATGCACACCGGCAGCACACACTGGCCACTCTTCAGCAGCCCGCCGTGACCGGCTGACCGTTCAGATCCGTTTATCAGTTAGCAGTGCGGGTCAGGACTGTCCTGTAGCAGTGCCTTGCATGGTGATAGCGGTCACGCGCTGACCCCGTCCGTGTGTATTCCGGTTCACCACCCCCCATCTGGGACACCACCCAGACAGTGCTGAGGGCACAACAGGCCCTCCAGTGTTTCCCTCCGCTGCCGCGTAACGCTGCACCGTGACGGCATTCTTTTTCAGACGCACACAGCATAATCAATGTCCCTCATACTGCTACCCGTGTCAAGGCGTCTGCAATTGTGTCTGTGACGGCGAGACGTGCAGACACAACACAATTACAGCCCGATACTGGAACTGTCTCAATGTCTTCTGGAAGTTGCATTGTGGCATTTATATGTTACTTGGATAGCTTTCACTCTTTTTGTCTGCCTTATATGTTCATTTCCTTCAACAAGCCGTAACGCGGTTTTTCCTTCTTTATTTTTGGCAAAAAAGAGCTTAAGTTTTAAGTATATTTTCGCTTCATTAGCCCACACATATAATTTTTTCTAATACCGCTGAGTTGGCCTTATTTGATGCCAAGTCCCAGGCAGATTTTCCCTCATTGCCTTTGGCTAATAAAAATTTGTTTTGAACTCCGTGGTTTTAGTGTCTGTTAACCCCAATCCCACAGTTCCTCGCATAATACTACGTAGGAATTCTGTGCTGCCACTTGCCTGGTGGTTCTCACCTCATTGTCTTTGGCTAGTAACAATACATTATTCAACTCCTCTGCTGTTAGTGTCTCTTTACCCCACCCGCACAGTTTCTCTAATGCCTCTACTTTGCCGCCCAAAGTGGCAAAATTCCAGGCGGTTCTCTCCTCATTGTCTTTGGCTAGTAAAATTTATTCTTTAATTCCCCTGCTGTTAGCGTGTCTTTACCCCAGTCCCACAGTTTCTGTAGTACTTCTGTTCTGCCCCCCTCTGCTGCCAAATGCCAGGCGGTTTGCCCCACATTGTCTGTGCCTAGTAACAATTTATCTTTTAACTCCTCTGCTGTTAGAGTGTCTTTACCCCACTCCCACAGTTTCTGTAATACATGTATCTTGCTATAGCGTGATGCGTAATGCCAGGCTGTTTGTTTCTGAAAGTCTTTGTTTAGTAACAATTTATTATTTAACTCCTCTGCTGTTAGTGTCTCTTTACCACACTCCCACAGTTTCTGTAATACCTCTACCATGCCCTTCCTTGATGCATAATGCCAGGCGGTTCTTCCCCACACGTTTTGGTCAAGTAACAATATATTGTTTAGTTCCTCTGCTGTTAGTGTCGCTTTACTCCACTCCCACAGTTTCTGTAATGCCTCTACGTTGCCAAGCAGAGTTGCGTAATGCCAGGCTGTTCGATGTCTTCTGTCTTTGGCTAGTAGCAGCTTGTTAGTTAACTGCTCTACTGTTAGTATATCTTTACCCCACTCCCACAGTTTCTCTAATACTTTTACGTTGGCTTCCTTTGCTGCCAATTGCCAGGCGGTTTGCCCCACATTTTCTTTGGAAAAGAAAAAATTATTTATCTCCTCTGCTGATAGTGTTTCTTTACCCCACTCAAACAGTTTCTGTACTAGCTCAACACTGCCGTGCGTCGATGCGTAATGCAAGGCGGTTTGTCCCTGACTGTCTTTGGTTGATAGGAATTTATTTTTTAACTCCTCTGCTGTTAGTGTCTCTTTACCCCACTCCCACAGTTTCTGTAATAACTCTACACTGCAACTCCTTGATGCATAATGCCAGGCGGTGTGTCCCCACTTGTCTTTGGCTAGTAGCAATTTATTTTTTAAGTCCTCTGCTGTTAGTGTCTCTTTACACCATTCCCACAATTGGTGAAATACATTTACTTTGCCTTTGAATGCTGCCACATGCCAGGGTGTTTCTCCTCCATTTTCCTTCCCTAATAGCAATTTATCAGTTAACTCCTCTGCAGTTAGTGTCTCTTTACCCCACTCCCACAGTTTCTGTAACACCTTTACGTTGCCCTGGGAAGAAGCGTAATGCCAGGCGGTTTGTTTCCCATTGTCTTTGGCTAATAACAATTTATTATTTAACTCCTCTGCTGTTAGTGTCTTTTTCGCCCAGTCCCACAGTTTGAGTAATACTTTTGTATTGCCACCCTCTGCTGCCAGTTGCCACGCGATACGTCCGTAACTATCTCTTTGTAGCAACATCCTATTTACTTCGCCTGTGTCCTCTCCTGCTTGCGCGGTATCTAATAAAAACCCAACTATATAAGCATTACCTTCGCCCGCTGCCTTGTGTAATAAAGGTTCGTTACTAGCATAAGGAATACCGGCGCGCCTTTTCAGGCGTGTTATTGGTGCAGGAAGTTCTATTATGTTACTCATCCGATTTCCGTACTGTTTTAACTCCTCCTGCGATGGCTTAGACTTTGACAACAATGCATCTATAAAAGCTCTAACTACTCGATGATTTTCTTGCAGAAATATTTTATGTAATAAAAGATCCTGCACTTTTTGGGAAGTGCTCGACCTTTTGGTGAGTTGATTTCCCCAAAACACTGCAACATAATACTCGGCAAAGGTGCGGTGGATAAAGTGCAGTTTACCGTCATGACTTTTTTGCACTACACCAGCCCTTGTTAAGTCTTCGTCTGAAAATGTACATTGGTTATTAATTTGAAGACGTGCCATTTGTTCCTCACCAAACAACGACTTCAAGGCTACTAACTGATGATCCTGTATAATATTTTTAATGGAATTTTCTCCTACCTCTTTTGCACCCACGTTTGTCATGGAGATTTTAAACTTTTCGTTAACACAGATGACGTACTTTCTGTTCATATATTTTTCGTACAACCCAAGCAAGTCCAGACTGTAAGGTAACTTAGGCACGGATTCAGCTGACTGATAAAATGTTTTAATTCTTCATCAAATGCCTCCGCCAGCATGCGGCATTGTAATGGGATGCCGGTGAACTCTTTGTCTTTGTCACTAATTGACTGGGCCAGTTTCTCAACTAAATATTTAGCATAAATTTCTAACTTGACTTCACGTCCCTCCTTCTCCTTACTGTCTACCTCAGTGATCCAGTCTCTTAGACTCCAAAATTTTCTTAAAAATTCAACTTGATTTTCTTCAGAAAATGGTTCCAGTGTGTAGGAGAGCTGTTGTAGCTTATCTTCCAGTTCCTCTCTCAGATGTGGTCGGGTGGTGACCCACAGCCGTTCTACTGCCGTCTGCCTTAGAGCTTGCAGTAAATCAATGACAGCCTCTTCATAGTTCGGACTAATTTCATCAAAACTATCCAGCATTATTACTACATCTACCTTTTGCTTCTGTTCACAGCTCTGTTTAAACAATTCCTTCTCGAAACCGGATTCCAGTTTCAGCATTCTCCCCGATACAAATTCAATCGCCTTCTCCTTATCGATCTTTTCTTCTTTCAGTGCCTCCAGTGCATCTGTGTGGTCATTTAAGTCAATTCTCACCACCCATTTGGCCGGGAACTTCTGTTTGATTTGCTTAGACAGATGTGTCAGTACGGTGGATTTACCCATCCCTGCTGTATCAGAGATCAGCTTCACTCTCTGGTGCTGTGCTTGCTCCAACATCTTGTCTAAATCACCAGGAGTGTATGTGTGCGAATTGTCGGTATCAATATATTTACGCAGTTTTTCCAAGCTTCCTTGCGTTTTCTGCCAAACGAGTTTTCCGGACTTGTCTCTGTCCAGCCAATGGACATTTCTGTTTGGATTCAGCTGACAGAGATGTTTGTATTTTTGTTCAGTGGCAGCCAGTAAATCAGGAAACTTTTCTTCTCTGTTGTCACTGAGAACGTCCTGTTTAATGATTACTTGGTGATGAAATGTTCTATCAATATAGTGCCTCTCGTCGTAAAAATTGCATTTAGAATCCGAAACTTTTTCTTTACCAATGTTAAGATGCTTTTTATGTAACAAGTCAGCAAGGGGTAAGAAATTTGTCACTGGTGAGTCAGGCGATATTAGTTGATTTAATGCAATTTCACTGTCTTGAAAATTGACTGCAATTTCAAGCAATTTTTCCTGTGAAGTTGGTGCTAAATCTCTCAAATTTAACTGTTCATCTCTTGTAACGAATCCATTACTGAGTGCTTGTTTGGCTGCAGCTTGCAGAAAAGTAATTGTGTCATCTTCTGACTGTGTGGTCAAAATAATTTTGACAGACGGCTTCTGCTTTAGAGTATTAAACAGACTTTCGAATATTAGTTTAATTTCATCATTAGACAGCTGACTGTTCTCACACGACATCATTAACAGATGTGGTGTTGCTGTCGACTCCATTAATGTACTCAAACTCACCATTTGTTTGACAAGCAACAAGTGCTCTAACGTCAGTACAGTATAGTGACCTTCACTGCGGAAATCGGCCACGGAGGGTGTCTTTTGAAACACCTGATAAACCTTGATTAGCCCTGTCCATGCATCCCCATCAACCATCCGTAAATGCAGTACTTTTTGTTCATCATTTTCTAGAAAATCACTTAAACTCAGTGCATCAGGCTTAAAATCAAGTGGGCTTTGGTGAAACTTTTCAAGGTAACGCCTGGTTCCAATCTGATAAACGTTGTTTCTAATCTCGTGTGGTGACAAAGCACACTTTGTGTTCTCTTTTATCTGCGGGAAAAGTTGAAGCAACCTCTTCACGTAGGGAATCAGTGCCTGTAATGCATTGGCATCTGTACAGCGAATTGTTTCATTTTCAATCTCGAAGCTTTGTAATATTTTTTCTGTTTCTTCTTGAGCCTTATCATTTCCGATTGCAGAAAACATTTCTTTAGGCTTAAAGAATTCAGGTAACTGACACAGTCGACGATAATTCTCCAAAAACTGGCGCTCTTCCCGACTAAATATGGTTATACTAGACACCCGGTCGTCATAATTTGTAGTTTGATAACGTATTGGGTGGTAACCTTTGAGGAGGTAATTTTTGTCTCTTATCTCTGCGTGGTAATTATTGAAATGCTCGGCCCATTTAAAGAAATGCTTGTATTCTTCACCGCCAGATATGCCAGCACTGATGGGCCAATCGAATACCACCTGTATCTTTAGTTTACCTTGATCATCTTTACGTACTTGTCCTGTTTCAGGGTCAAAGGCTTCCACAATTCTATCCATACTGTGCGTTGCTAAGGTATACAATGCAGTTTCCTTCTCCAGCCTGTCCATATCAGACAAATCAACAAAGATGCGATAGACCGTCCCTACATGTGCGTTACAAGTGTTAACGCGATTTGGAGCGGACAGATAACTGGTGATATCTAAGTGCTCTATGTCAATGGAACGTCCGTCGAGGCTTACATCAAATTCGCCAGCCATTTGTGACAACATATCTTTGCAACCTGGGCTGTCAAACACTACTGTGTGCGGATGATAACAATCATGATCATGATTACATTTGAGGAAAATATTTTCTTCTCTCTTAAGATACTCAGTTGTGAAGGTGGTAATTTGAGCTAACCAACGACCCAAAGAGTGTGCGGTGAAGAACACTTGAAATTTGGCCCCCTTTTCCTGATTAACTTCTCGCAGCAGTTGAACAACCTTATATGCAAAGGTGCTGGCAGATTCCATTTGTCGAACATACTTATTAAGCAGCACCCCCTTTACATCTGTCCACAGTGGTCCCCAGTTTTTTGGATCTGTGCCTCGATGAGCAATCACAACCTGCCGATGCTCAGGGTGCCAATAGGCTGCTCCAAAATAGCCGTTATTCGCTCTAGTATTAGACGCTGTTGTCAGTAACTTCCATCCTTCAGGTAAAGCTAACCGTGTCTCATACTGAGCGTCAGTCTCTCGTCTTTCGTAGTCTGTGTATGCCTTTTTTGCAAACTGGGCCAGCACGTAGGGAGTGGGAAAAGCGGGCGTTGCTGTGAGTTGGCTTACGGGAGTTAGGTTTTCGCCTTTCAATAACTTATCGATTTTTTCCTTGAACTTCCCGTTGCTCAATTTTATCTTTTCATCTACGCGTAACTTTCCTGAGAATGGCGGAAAAACACTTTTCCTAGGTGTCTGATTGGTTGGCGAATCTGAATTACCTCTCGCATTGCCTTTCGAACCATCACACTCTGAGGCAGACATTATGCAGCCCTGTCTGTGCGCACTGTGAAGTAAGTTCCTTGCTGTGGTGCAATGCAATATGAATATTCAGGCAAAATATCAAAGGAGATTTTAGCGGAGCCTGAGATGTACGTGAAGAATTTAAGAAAGTGGCACCTCTGTCTTCATCGTTTCTGGTTAAGCATTGTTACTAAAGTATATTCATTAAGTTAACCATTGAAACAACTTTAATTAAACAAAAACTAATATTCAACGCTGACCCCTGTGTAATGAAACTTTTATGTAGGGAGGCACAGTGTCAATGTAGATACATGTCATATGAATCCGGACGACCAGCCGATAACACAAATCCAGCCACCACTCATCTACTACAGGTTGAAGAGAAGTGTTCCGCTCTTTGCACACGGTACAGTGGAGACTCTGAAAACCCAGTTAACTGCAGGATACGTTCTAGTGATATCTGCTTATAACGCATACGTAAAGAGATACTCTTGCATCACCTACTTTATTGCAGCAGTGGACACCGTGTCGCAGTTTGTGTAACACCAGTGTTCTGCAGGGGCACAGTGTGGGAACCGGTGACCATGGCTTATCCCTCGACACAGACGTCGGTGTGACAGGACAGTAATCTTCAGTAGACAGACTGCAGGAATTTCCTCTGCAATGTCAGGGAGTGAAGACACGCGTTTTCTGACCTCACCCCGATGTTGCAGTGCTCCTCGCGAGGATTCTGCATCGTGTAGACTGTCCTGGGTCCGTCTGCAGCACCATGCCACTGTGGAAATATTTAATGGTGTTAAAATGTGTGGCAGCAAGTTTCTACCAAACGTCAGTAAGCTTTGCCAACACCAACACATTGCAGTACCCAATAAACATACACGCAATGTGAAATGCCAACAGTCCCACCTGTCGTGATATCCTAGGTGCTGCTTCCTCAGTCCAACATCATGACAGCCTGTGTTCACAGCCACAGCAGTCTCTTCTCTGATGTCTCTCCAGGCCTGCCAACACACAACAACCATAATGTCTCACAATTTACAGTGTGTACAGTACGGCCATTTCCTGCTGACCGCTCAGACTCCTGCCGACAGTGTCCAACTGTTAATATACAGCAGTACAGTTTAATCTCTTACTGCCTCACCGCAAGGTGGTGATAGCATTATTCAAGTCAGTAACAAATTGTGAACGTTGAACTGCGGCAGAACAAAATGCAAGATGAAGAGTCAGGTTGCCTGAATTGAACTTTTTTATTGAGAGTTTTGAAACCCATAAGTAAAGTTGTGAAAATTTTGTATTTTATGTCACTTTTCTATTCCGAAATTGATAATTATTAGACTGATGCGAGGTTAGAAACTCTTGACTGGATAAAAAATATATTCGGTGGTAAAGGGGTAACTGGTACACAGACTAATTTGTAGGTATATTTTAGGCGCCTTTTCTGACACTGCCTTGAAAGTAAAATTGTTGGTAAATATATATCCCTTAATTTTGGCATATTGAGGTTATATCCGACATATTTAACGTACGGAGACACACTGCAATTATACCTGCATATTGTGTGTACGGAATGCTGTTGGTATGTCTGCAGTTACAGACATGGCTACGGCACGGAATGTTGAGGTTATGTCCGACATATTTTAAGTAAGCACGTTGTGTGTTTAAGTATAGAATTGTGCAGAGGTTGCAGCCAAAACAGCAATACTCCTGCAACTGCTACTAACACTAGTGCTGCTGCTGGTGCTACTACTACTAATACCACCACCACGATGCCCTCTATTACAACAATGCTTATATAATGACGATAAACAAACATTAACACGAAAGAAAACGAAGACTACAGAAATAAGAAAAAAGACAACAGAAATACGGCGCATGTGAAATGTGAAAATAAAAGTTATACCAGTAGTAACGGGGGTAACCGTAAGCATGGCAAAATCATTCAGAAAATACCTCAGGAACGTACCTGGAAAGCAACAAACCAAGGCACTACCTAAACAGCAATTTTGGGCCGTGCTGAAAGTACTGTTGTGGAAGTACAGAACATTCAACGTGGGAAATAGCATTACATGTAGCGTAAATTGTAACTGCAGAATATCTGCAATTCTGTGTGCCCTATATACATGGTTTGTTTGAGGTATACGGTTGTAAATACGGGGCACATATGTGATAAATAATAATAATAATAATGCAGTAGGAACAGAAATGAAACAAAAGGCACAGGACTAGAAACGTGTGCCGCTGAAGCCAGCTGTCAGTTTCTGCTGTAAAATTACCCTGAGACCTGCTGCAGACGGGATACAGGCACTGTACACATTCTGCCTACAGCAATCTGCAGCTTCAGTACCGAAGAAAGCGCTGTACCGTCTGCATGTTATGTTGCTTAAACCGGCAACGAACTGTGCGGTGAACACAGTCAGGCGACTTGCCTCTATCTTGACAGGAAGTAAAGTGAAATGGCTAAAGAACGTGAAATATCCCTGTGTTAGAATTTTCACATTCACACGATGACTGGTGTCCACGTTACGTGCTGTGACGTCACACAGTACGGTGAACACAGTCAGGCGACTTGTCTCTATCTTGACAGGAAGTAAAGTGAAATGGCTAAAGAACGTGAAATATCCCTGTGTTAGAATTTTCAGATTCACACGATGACTGGTGTCCACGTTACGTGTTGTGACGTCACACGGTACGGTGAACAGACACCAAAGCTGCGGAGGAACTCTGAAAACGGAAGCCAAATCCCACTCCGTACTGGACAGTTCTTAGTAACCGCGGGCTGCACTGGAAGTTGTAGGGGGGAGCAGGACTGACAGAGCGTACGTTGCGGTTAGATGGTGGCTGGGCCTACAGATATATTACTGTGTTGTTGTTGTTGTTGTTGTTGTTGTTGTTGTGAAGAACATGTTACCTAAGCACAGATAATGATCCAGCCGCGCTAGACATATGACGTACGGTACAGTGAAATGACCAACATGTATACCTATATACTGCGTGCGATGTGTTGATTTTTCAAACCACCGCCACGCACAGCAACATTTACATACTTTTTAGACGTCACAAGTTTCGGCTTATCAATGCAGCCATCATCAGACCCACTAAATATCCAGAATCATAAAAGACTTACCCTTTCATGTGGAGTTGTGATCGCATTCCGTTACAGGGTGCGCCATAAAAACAAAGCACCCTTAAGTCTTGTATTTGCTTCAGCATTGGAACCGTCTCTTTACACGAAGGTGAGTCAACCCGACGTTTATTGCAGTTCCAATTTTATATGTACAATACTCCGTCATTCTTTCTAAAGTAGCAATCACCTTCTCCCTGTCAGTTTGTTTGCGCCTTGCAGCCTCTTCTTATAGCTATGGAACCTGTCCGCTTGGTGTCTCCGTGCCTGCAGAAGGTCAGTGTTATGTGAACATTCAGGGAACGATATTTGGTGTGTGCGTGCTTGCGTGTGTGCGTGCCCTGTCAGGTACGTGTGAGGCAGGTGTAACAAACATTGGAATTTTACATTTTCTGCAAAAGTTTTGTTTCCAGCAACATATGCCAATTTCCAAAGTATATAAAAGCCGCAGGGTAACCCTCACCCCTAGCCACCTGCATAAGGACATTTACCGGGATCCACACAAGACACTTCCGCCCACTGTCCATCCTCCTATCCCAGGGCCAGGCTAGTGTTAGCCGAGCCGGTTTAAAACCGGCCATAGGAATGTCAGTACAGTAGGACCGGTTGGTGTGAGCAAAGTGTCGGTGGTGGTTTTACCGAACGGTACGTGAGGGACAGGAGGCAGCAGCTGCAGGTGAAGGGGCGAACGGGAACGCCTTTAGGTGAGAGACAGGGCAACTACAGGTGTGAGGCCAGCTGGAAGTGTGAACCGCCGGCGGTCCGCATCCCTTGGTTGGGGAGCTGTGACACAGTCCAGCCTGCAGCAGTGGGCAGTCGCCATTTCATTCAGGCACTTCACTGGCCGCTAACTTTGCTGTTACATGGATGGGAACGAGTGTCACTGGGTGCGTTACGTTACTGCTGTTTGGGAAACACAAGACGGGCAATATACATATAACGTAACATCGCGGCGCGTTCGCGTAACAATTTCTGCGGTGGAAAAGCGAGAAGTATTGAATATTTTGAGTGTGTATCTCCGGCCTTATTTATCCAACGTACATTGCGCATGCGCCGTATTATATTATCATCTCTTGCCTGTCTGATTCTGCAAAATTTTTCCACATTATCTCACAAATGGCACGCTTTTCGAAAAAATACCGAACTTATAATGTGTGGATTGATTTCCTTTACAAGTTTGTCTGAAATATTTCTCATCCAAAGAACAATGAAAGGCGATGTTACCTTAAATATACATACGCCTTCAAGTAGAGTACCCGTTATTTTTGTCAGAAGTTCATGGAACATGAGTTTTCTCTACATATTTTCGAAAAATTCCGAAACGTTAAGTTTCATTAAATCCGTCCAGTGGGAGCCGAGTTGCTCGATGCGGGCCTACACATATACGAGGCTAATAGGCGCTTTCCGCAGTTTTTCGAAAGTGCCTTAAATGTGGAGCTGTTGGAAGGACATGGGTAACCCACCGCATGAGGAAATGCAGCAGAGTTGGCAGTGTTCGGGAAAATCTGCACAAACATAGCCATCGCACTCCGTGACGGAAGGGAACGGGTGTGACTGGGTATATTGCGGTACTGCTGTTAGGGAGACAGAACTGGCGCTGTTACAGGTATATGGGGACAGCACTCCGCTATGAGGAAATGTAGCATCGTTGCTAGTATACGTACAAGTCCACAGAATATCCTATCACACTCAGTGAAAACCCCAATCATGGCATGTAGCGCCGTGGTTAAGAAATGATAAAAATATTAAATGCAGCCAATGAATTTAAATGGCGTAAATGAGATAAAACAAGCACCGTGCTGTGACTTATGGTACAACAGGCAGAGAATCTAAGGGACAGGCAGTCTGTAACAGGAATACAGGCGTTATGAGTTTTATCGGAACACCGTGCTGTGCCTTACGGTACAACAGGCACAGGATCTAAGGGACAGGCAGTCTGTAACAGGAACACAGGCGTTATGAGTTCTATCGGAACACCGTGCTGTGCCTTACGGTACAACAGGCACAGGATCTAAGGCACAGGCAGTTTGTAACAGGAACACAGGCGTTATGAGTTTTATCGGAACACAGTGCTGTGCCTTACGGTACAACAGGCACAGGATCTAAGGGACAGGCAGTCTGTAACAGGAACACAGGCGTTATGAGTTCTACTGGAACACCGTGCTGTGCCTTACGGCGGTAACATTACACTGCAGCAGTGAGATTTATTGTACTGAGTGCTGAAACTGAGTGCTGCATGTGATAAGAATGGAGATTCATGTTCCGTTCGTTGGAAGGTGGGTCACACCAGGTGGAAACTGATGTTACAACATGAACACAGTGCGTTACAGTTAACATTATGTGGAAGCGTGTGGACTCGAACCAAAACCACTCGCTATGCAGTGTGCAGTATTCTTATTTTCCGCATACATTCACAAACTAAATGACAGCCAGCCGTTCCGGTAAGGCATTGCACAGCAGGTGTCAGTATATGGAACTGTGCATTGCGGTGAGAACGCACTGCTACAGCCGGCTGGTAACAGGCTGTCACCGGTACACTGTACAGCTTATAAGGTGGATGGGAAACCGGGCTGCGTTACTGTTGGTCGGACTGTGTTAAATTGCATTGCAACTGTATTGGAAATAAAATATCATGCGATAACTGCAGTCACATCTCTGTAAGTATGCCTGTAGCGTTGGGGTTGGAGTGGAACATCGTGGGGTATAATACTGCATTGAGTTTTAGACTGAATGGATTTTTTTGTACCATGAAGAGTGGACAAATATGACAAATGCATGATCTTGTGTTTCAAGTTCTCGACTCGACAAAATTCGGTGGACAAAATTAGACTTGATATTCTCAACTATACCGTATGACCTGTAAACCCTTTAAAAAATTCGAAATCCGCTCCATCACACCGGAAAAGATTCAGAAGCGTTTTGTTTGTCCACAAGAGGAATATGCTCAAGCAATGAGTTCAAAAGACTCAGGGAAATGTACGCATTGCGTAACAGTTCTGGTGCTTTCGTTCATTTCGATCGGCATTTCCGTAAAACTTACTTACGGTAGTGCAATGGGCTTAAAATATGCGTTTCGTGTGTGTGCGTAACTCCTGTGCCAACTGTTTTATTTTGCTGAACACGTGGCGAGTTAAGATGTAGAGGCCAGCTGTGTGCAGGCAGGTGTTTATGGACAGTGTCCGCTAGTGCTGTTCGATTTCAAATAAAATTGGAACGAACTGAGGAATTTTAGCAAAGATCAGAAACACCAAGTTCCATGACAACGCGTTCAGCAGTTATGCAGTTGTTACATGGGGACTGACGGAAGGACAGACAGGACTGCAGGAACTAAAAGACGCATTTCTGTAGCTGTCTTTCGCGAACTCACCCACACATTGACACTGTGACTGCAGGCCTGCAGTGCTTGCGATTGCTGCTCACAGAGACACAGTGCCAGTCACGGTTAGCGTCTTACCGCGCGGCACATTTATCGTACAAACACAAAGTGTACAAGTGTGCAACTGAACTGTACTTACAGTAATTGCACCGAAGCTGCTGCTGCGTGTTCAGCTGCACAGCAGGAGTTCAACAGTCACGCTGATGTCTTCTGCAGTGGAGTGCAGCCGGTTGCTTGAAATTATACGCGAGTATGTAACCAAATATATAGTGAAACATATCCATGGATTAGACCGTTCCAATTCACGCTATTGGCTGAAAGCGCAGTGTCGCAATTTGACAGTGACACGGCACAAGTGGATATCACAAAGTAACTGACACACTGTGCAAACTTGAGAAACACTTAAGTATTTTCAGTATGAGTTACAAATTTGTGTGAAAATTTCCTGCAGCATACCGACTGTTACAGTGACTTACTGACAGTGCAGTTAGCGCTTCGCGTAACACAATTTCCGCGCTGTTATGTACGTTTAATTCGTATTGGTTGTGGCGCATTTAATAATGGGTAGCACAACCACGTTACATAACAATCAATCCACAACAGTCGCAGTTTCAGTTACTGGAGCGACTTTAAATAATTTTCAAAATTATGAACCGTGGGGTTATAATTTTTATGTATTGAAATTTTGTATCAAAATATAAGGATGAACTGTATTCAGGACTACGACGTTATATCGTAAACAAATATGCACAAATACATTTTGTGAATGTAAAATTCCATAATAAAACGCTGACGGGGATTATCGTGCCTGTACCACGCGCCTGCGCAACAAACCTTCTCAATACCAGCGCCCGGCAGTGTTTATATCCCATGAGGCTGTCTTCACATTCCCTGTTATACAGCTCCCGTCACAACTCCTACGTTTGATAAAGACTTGTAACCTCCAAATTTCTGTATCGCCGCTGTGCCGAATGTAGTTGTGTTATTTTCAATACAAACCTGTATCAGTAATTAAGACAAGTTACTGACCGAACCACACAAACAGCCGCCTTAACATTTCTGAGCCACACAAACCATTACGACAGCGACACTCCGCAGTGGCACTTGAAGACACACTCAGTGCTTTGTTTAACCTTTTAAAGCCTAGCGGTAACTTTACGTATCACCAGGTTCAACATTAAAAAATTCTACGTGATACCCACATTGCGTTTATGTGTTTTGTACGGATCTCAGAACAAACAGCAACTTTTGCCTTGTAAAACATTAAGAGATTGGTTTTTATAACCGAGGTTGAAAGTGTTTACTGCCCGGTACGCACATAATCTTTATGTAAAACAGATTACGTTTCGTCTTTAAAGGGTTAATTCAGTCGCGCACCCCCATGACTGTTGTTGTGTGGGGTTTGGGGAGACGTTTGGCGCTAGGAGGGAGGGCACAAGGAGAGATCAGCGAAAACTGCATAACGAGGAGCTTCGTCATTTGTACTGCTCACCAAAGATCACTCGGATATTGAAATGAGTGAGAATATGATGGGCGACTCATGTGGCACGTACGGGGCAGTGACGAATTGCAGACGGGGTTTTAGTAGGTTTGACGTAAAAGAAAGAACCACTGGGAAGACCTAAGGGTAGAAGGAAGATAACACGGCAGTGGATATTGAAGGAATAATGAGGAAGGCTGTGGAATTAATTAATTTGATTCAGGATACCGACAAGTGGCGGGCTGTAGTGAACACGTCAACGAAAATTCGGGTTCCATAAAATTGTGGGCATTTCTTGACTTGCAGAGGAACTGTTGGCTTCTCGAGCAGGGCTGTGCAGCAGGTGTTTAGTGCAGGTGGTGTGCTCAGTGCCACAGTTTGTCACATCAACAACGTAAATTACTGCGCACTTTCATTTTTTTATATCGAATTTCTGAAGTGAATGAGGAGTGCCATTCGGCGAAAGACGCCGAAACTGTAGATACACAGTTGGATCATGGGCCGTGAAAATGCGCCTTGTCTCACCTCCCTTGCAATGCGGCAACTTTTGGTAACAAAACCAAACTTGCCTGACCAAAACCCACAGCATTCTCACGATCTCGCTCCAAGCGAATTCTGCTTATTCCTGATACTCAAGAAGGGGCCCAAAGTTAATCATTTATCTCCAGTAGGTGAAATTCAACAGAAACTGACAGCAAGTCCAACAGACGTCCCAAATAGGAATTCCAGAGGTTCTTCAACCGACGGAAGTACTGCTGTAGCAAGTGTGTGTGTGCGTGCGCGCGTGCGCAGAAGGGCAGTGCTTGGTGTGACTAGCTTAGGTTTTAAACATGTCATTGTGTCTACAGATTATCCTTATGTTGCAGGGCATTTTTCATCCTCCCGGGCATTTCTGCACAAAATAATATTTCAGATTGCGGTTCTGAGTGAAGGAAATTAAATGAATCCTGTGTTATGAAGTCCCATTTTTTCCATGTGGGAGTAGAGGGATGCTTGTAATTTACGACGTAAAGTTTGATATTAAAAATTATTATAAATCGAAATAGAGGAACTCTCCCTTTGTGGCTCCTATCACACTCGAGATATCGAATTGTTGCCTCCAGTAAACCTTCAATGCTTGTCAGTGCAGACACCACGTCAGCCCTGCTGCACAGTATTAAGTACGAAGTCAAACACGTATGGAATGATAATAGGGACTCTTGAGTTTTGCACACTTCTCAACAGGTAACTGTTGCTGTGCGAACTGTGATAAGCGTTGGTAGAACACAAGAGGTGTGGCTGTACAGTTCGCCAAATGATGACATTGCACATACTGCGGTACACTGACAGGCATCACCTTAACTGTTGCTGTGCGAACTGTGATAAGCGTTGGTAGAACACAAGCGGTGTGGCTGTACAGTTCGCCAGATGATGCCATTGCACATACTGCGGTACACTGACAGCTTAATGGCAGGCATCGCCTTCAAAGGAGTCCCCTTGTACAGCTGCATGTCGTTGTGTTAATTATACAAATTCTAATAGAGTAGGCGATTGGAAAAAGCCACAAAATTAATGACCTCAGCTCCAAAATTTGACTACTGATTTTGTCACTATTGGCTACAGTGGCAGTGTCAGGTGAACAAGGCGGTGTACAGGAGAGCGATACATTCCTTTTCTCCATAAACTGCGTGACAGAGCGCTATGTGAGCTGAAACACTGTCACGATATTACAACCAACTTTCGACCACAGTTCAGGTCTCTGTCTACACACAGTTTCATGTAACCAACTCTTAGCCACAATTCAGGTCTCTGTCTACACACAGTTCCATGTAACCAACTGTCGGCCACAGTTCATGCCTCTGTCTACGCACAGTTTCATGTAACCAACTGTCGACCACAGTTCAAGTCTCTGTCTACGCACAGCTTCATGTAACCAACTGTCGGCCACAGTTCAGGTCTCTGTCTACGCACAGCTTCATGTAACCAACTGTCGGCCACAGTTCATGCCTCTGTCTACGCACAGTTTCATGTAACCAACTGTCGACCACAGTTCAGGTCTCTGTCTACGCACAGCTTCATGTAACGAACTGTCGGCCACAGTTCATGACTCTGTCTACGCACAGTTTCATGTAACCAACTGTCGACCACAGTTCAAGTCTCTGTCTACGCACAGCTTCATGTAACTAACTGTCGGCCACAGTTCAGGTCTCTGTCTACGCACAGCTTCATGTAACCAACTGTCGGCCACAATTCAGGTCTCTGTCTACGCACAGCTTCATGTAACCAACTGTCGGCCACAATTCAGATGTCTGTATGAAGTATGATTTATAACCATTTTAAGGCAGCTCTGAATGTGTTAATAGCCCAAATAGGCAATATTAGGAGACCGGGCACTGTGGGAGTCACCGTGACACGGGCAGGCTGGCAGACAAAACGAACCTACCTTTCGCCATCGCAGTTGCTGTCCGATCGCGCATAATAAAAAATGTTTATATGGAACAGAATCGGGGCTATACTGCTGCCTATATTTTTATTCTTTCTTTATTATAACTACTGCTATACATCGTCTGCTGTTTATTGTTTGTTATTACTATCATTATTATTATGACGTTATATTTATTACTTAGGGAATTATTTGCATACAAAGAGGCCGTGTGAGCACTAAATATGTCGCCAGTAACCACACAGATTTCCAACGTCGCAAGTTCTTTTCATGTAAGAGACAACATATTGCACAAAATGTGTAGGCAGGTGTACAGTTTACGTCTGCGTAAAGTCTCTCACGGCTACGTGCAATGGTGCGTCATAATCAGAAACGGAAACTAAACCAAAACTTATACTGCCGCCATCTTGCTATTTCACATTCTGTAAGAATGGGACCTTGAGAAAAGCTGCACAATTCACCGCGATCTACTGCTGTGTTGTAGAATATCAGTATCTGCATGTAGATATGGCTCACACCTCAGAATTTCGCGTGTTCTACTCACTGTTACTGCTGGTTGCAAATTAAGCGCAAGGCGTCGGGGTGCCTTTCAAGGTCATCATAATGTTCACACTGGGGTTTCTAACAGTAGGTCACATGGTGCAGAAGTTCAAATGCTACAGACAGACAGACAGACAGACAGATAGACAGACAGACAGACAGACAGACACAGCAGCACCATGGCGGTGTTAGCAGTGCACACTGTACAAATTTTCCTTTCCACAAAGCCAGCACTGTGCCCGTTACATTGCCGCACTGTCTGCGTGTCCACTGCTGCATCTGTTGAACCTGCTGACCGACTGTCACGGTATGTGAACGTCTGGCATTTGAAGGTCACCGCAACGCCGTAAGTTTCAGTTCCCTGCAGTCAGTAATAACAACATGGCGGACATGCGAATTTGTGAAGCAGTAGCGACACTAGCGCCACATACTTGAGGGACCTAAAACTGTGCTTATGGGGCATGGAATAATTAGTATTTTCACGATGCTGGGTCTAAAATACAGGGTGAGCGAAAATTTACTGTTCTCTGTCTGTAGCAGAACTTGGGTTTGAGTGTGAGTGTCAGTGAAAAAATGTATAGCACAGCTGGCGGAGAGTACGGGGTTTGGGGGCTTGGGACTTCGTGACTGCGGCCATGTCTGCCAGCTAAATTGTTTTATATGTGGGACTTTCCCACTGTCAGGAGACTGCAACGTCCTTACTGCCCACGTGAAGAGGCACTTTGGCTTCTCCCTGCATACACAGCTAAATAAGTAACTCAGTTTTTCTTTTACGGCGCAGAAGTGACGAAACAGCACCAAGTAGACGGGTGACAAAACACACAGAGGCGGTACGTTGATACGTGTGTGTTAGGGTGAGAGTGGGAGCTCTTAATTGTAGATTGGATTGGAAACGTGTTGCAACGTGTTTGTTATGCTGACAGTGGGAGTTGTTAATTGTAGGCTGGATTGGAAACAGTTTGTATTTTGACACTCTTCAGTGTCGAAGCTTGCATAACGCGTCTCTGTGGGCGCCGTAAGTACTTGAATATTTGTGATAAGATATTGCGGGATAAACTGAGTCAGGTGACAGTGTGTAAACACTTCTCTTTGATGTTTGTTTTATAAAGATAGTATATCTCAAGGGTGTAAGTTGGATTTAAGAAATAAACTTGTCCATCTAAACTGCTTGTGTCCATTGAGCAGTGCCCGTCAGTGCGATAATTATGGCAGCTGTGTGCCGGTACCGCCATGTCTCTCTCGGCAGTGTCACTATCAGCCGGGTGCTCAAATTAACCCTTTCAGGTGAACCCAGCTCACTCTGCAATTGAGGGTCAGTCTTTCCGATTTAGTGTACAGACTTTTAGCCGGCGCTCCCTTCATGCGATTGGCAGGTTTCGGGGACCAAATTTTTTCACCGGGAACAGAACACAGTCCCGGCGGTTGTATACTCAAAAAAGCACAATAGTCACTCGTCTAAGTTACAAAGCAAGACCCGTCACTACGCACTGCTGACCCCACTCGCTGCGTACGTGGAAACCGTCAGCACTGCGTAGGAATGCAGGCGTGAGCAGTTGTCTTGCGTCGAATCTTTAGTTTTTATGTCGGTAACAAATATTCAGTGCGTCAGCACGCTGTTGGGCCGTGACTCTAACACTAACTGTCTGCGGACCAATATATATATTTTTTTGTTTTCTGCCGATCCCAGTGGCCGCGCAATCTGAGGCGTGGGTGTGCGGCCTGTCGCTTGCTGGGATTCCGGGTTCGAATCCCACCTGGGGCATGAATGTCTGTCTCTTGTGAATGTTGTGTGTTGTCAGGTAGAGGTCTCTGCGTTGGGCTGATCGCTCGTCCAGAGGAGTCTTATCGAGTATGTATGTGTCCATGCATGTGGGATTTATGTGAAACAATAACCCCCTGCACCTACACTGAGAAGGTACACGAGGTGCGACTAAAAAATCTTTTTCTCTCTCCCAGACAGTCGCTGCTTCTCCGTTACACCGGCCAGCTGTTTAGGTGAACAGTATTTTGTGAATTCCGCTGGCCCCACGAAAACGACACATTTCTTGACACAAGTGCGGACCTCATGTATTACAGCAGGCGGTACGTGTGGCGGTCTGTGTGCTTTAAAGGGCTGAATCCTAATTTCGTTCCGGTGATTCACACATATTTGGCTTGTGGCGCCAATTTGATTGTCAGTGCGATATCATATTCGCTTTAGCGCCACAATGTGTCTGACTGTTGTGTTCTGTTCTGTGACCTTAGACGTAACTGCAAAACGTGCAAAAGATTATGTGTTTTGGTGTTTCATTCACAGAAATGTTTATCGAAGTGTAACCGAAATGAACCTGAAACATCCACTTGGATTTTGTACGATTTCGTACCAGAAGCGGTACAGCGAGACTTCTTGAAAGTGTAAAGCAATTTGTTGCAAGAAAGACAAAATAAGAAGTCACATTGGTCATTATTCTCTTGCGTATTGGCATTCATCGGCAGTTTGTTGTTTCTCGAGTTCTGTTTTGTATCCAATTTCATGTTGCTAATTCATATTGTTTTTAAAAACGTTGTTAGTAAATTTCGAGGGTAACATATACAGGGTGTTGTACTACACGTGTGGCTACAGCAGTCAGAGCAGCGCGTCCTGTGGTCTTCTAATAACTACACGAACGTAGTAGCAATCATCATCGCAGTGGCGCAAAGCCATTCTTGAGAAGGCAGTACTTGTACGGCTGGCGAAGGTATTTCCCGCATTTTGTGAATCCCGAATATTCATTACCGTATTCACAACAGCCCGCCACATGCTTCTATCCTCACGGAGATTAATGAATTCTACGCCCTCCCACACTACTAAGGAGCTATTTAAATACTCTCCGCCTACGCCTAGATCTTCCCAGTGGTTCTTTCCTGCAGCTTTCCCCACCCAGTCACTGTAAGCATTTCCCTTACCCCCACACAGGCCACGTGCCCGGCCCGTGTCAGACATTTCTATTTTGTCACCTGAATAACACTTGGTGAGGAGCACGAATCACAAAGCGCCTCAATACGCAGTTTTCTCCAATCCCTTTCTTCCCCTTCCTCTCCCTCAGCACGCTGTACCCGATCACCTTCAGCCTGTGCACAGCGACCGGACAGCTACATGACCAGTAAAACGAACAGCCAGCACGAGGCCTGTCCGTCCGCACGTTTTATCTCCAGAAGCATTTAACGGACTTCAGCCTGAATCTGGTCCTATTAAAAGAGTGGGGATGGCAAAGTTGGTAAAGGGACTGGGCTGCGGGCCGGACGGTACGGGGTTTGAATCCCGGTTGGATCAAATATTTTAATCTTCCCCAAAACTTCGTGACCTGTTCTGTGGCACACCCGGTCTCCTGTAGAATTGGTACCGGGGTTTATTTCCCAGGGGTAATGCGGCCGGGCGTGAAGTTAAACCACTCAGTTCCCTGTAGTGCCGAGGTTAAGAATGAGTGGATCTAAACTCCGCTCTCACTATATGCCTTCATGGCGTGGAGAGGGAAACTTCGGCCTATATAAAGTTGTTGACGCAATGTATTCTGATGTTTCTACGTCTCCAGTGTTTCTGTCAGCCTCAAAGGTAACTTTGTGAAGCTTCACACAAATGCCCCCCCCCCCTCCGAAAGAAGGCACGGTACAGCAGTCCCAAGGCACAGCGTCCTGTCATAATGGTAGCGCGTAATTATTCCCCACCTGTTACCGGTTTGTCCCTTCTGAGCTAATTGCCAGGCACACAGAGCGGAAGGAAGTTGCGTGAATAAAACAATAAATACTCAAGGAAGAACATTGTTGAAGTTTCGGTTCTGCTTGGGCGTGATGTAATGCCGGCCGGTGTTCAGTTCCAGACGTTTCGGAAAATCTGAATGTTTCCATATGCAGGATCAAGCAGACAACAGTGTCACACATCGGCAGACTTACATCTCCTGCAGCACCTGTCTGATGACCTCAAAAATGACTTTCCATTCCTCACATTCTAGAGAGCGCATAACTCTAGACGTTCACTTTCTGGCCTGCGTTCTGACATTAGACAGCGCACGTAGCTCTAGACGTTGACTTTCTGGCCTGCTTTCTGACATTAGACAGCGCACGTATCTCTAGATGTTCACTTTCTGGCCTGCTTTCTGACATTGGACAGCGCACGTAACTCTAGACGTTCACTTTGTGGCCTACGTTCTGACATTAGACAGCGCATGTAACTATAGATGTTCACTTTCTGGCCTGCGTTCTGACATTAGACAGCGCACGTAACTCTAGACTTTCACTTTCTGGCCTTCGTTCTGCCATTAGACAGCACACGTAACTCTAGATGTTCACTTTCTGTCCTGCGTTCTGACATTAGACATCACACGTAACTCTAGATGTTCACTTTCTGGCGTGCGTTCTGACATCAGATTACGCACGTAACACTAGATGTTCAATTTCTGGCCTGCTTTCTGACATTAGACAGCGCACGTAACTCTAGACGTTCACTTTTTGGCCTGCGTTCTGACATTAGACAGCGCACGTAACTCTAGACGTTCACTTTCTGGCCTACGTTCAGACATTAGACAGCGCACGTAACTCTAGACGTTCACTTTCTGGCCTGCGTTCTGATATTAGACAGCGCATGTCTCTCTAGATATTCACTTTCTGGCCTGCGTTCTGACATTAGACAGCGCACGTAACTTTAGATGTTCACTTTCTGGCCTACGTTCTTTCATGAGACAGCGCACGTAAATCCAGACGTTCACTTTCTGGCCTGCGTTCTGACATTAGACAGCGCACGTAACTCTAGATGTTCACTTTCTGGCCTGCGTTCTGACATTAGACAGCGCACGTAACTCGAGACGTTCACTTGCTGGCCTGCGTTCCTTTTTGAAACGGAGGCAAAGACCCTTCTTAAATTAACGTGATATCCGTGTGTCCTGCAGGCTTGTATTAGTTCACCGATTTTCACGAAATTTAACACGAGCGTCATGCCATTAAAGCCCATGCCAACTGTACCTTTACTTTCACTACAGTCAGCAGCAGAACATCACGCGGCTCGCACGAATTGGTGTAGTGCCATGTCGAGTTCAAGTTGTGGCCGGACACGGGCCCAGCACGATCTGTTGTAAGGATGGGGGAAAACAGGCATTCTTGAAAGTATGTGTTTTTACCTCGACAGTTTTGTCTCTATCTCTCAAACGCCATCTGTACATGCACCTTACCAGCATATTTAACGTACGGAGACACGCTGTAATTATACCGGCAAATTTTGTCTGCGGAATGCTGTTGGTAGGTCTGCAGTTACAGACATGGCGACGGCATGGAATTTTGAAGTTATGTCCGACAAATTTAACGTACGGAGACACACTGTAATTATACCGGCATATTGTGTGTACGGAATGCTGTTGGTAGGTCTGCAGTTACAGACATGGCGACGGCACGGAGTGTTGAGGTTATGTCCGACATATTTAAGGTACGGAAACACACTGTGTGTCTAAATACACCGTAGTTAAGAGGACGAAAATAGCGCTGTACTGCTACAACTGCCAGTAAAGCCAATACAATAGTAAAACAGTAATATTCTTAAAGTGATCTTAACAATTGTAGCAACTGTAATACACGTCTGTATATCTGTACAGGTACTCGAAGCTGTTTGCCCGTGCTAAAAGTACTGCGGGCTGTACTCACAGACGAGGTACTGCAGTGTGTAGGTTATGTGTGCAACAGTCTGTAGCTACGGTATCGAGACGTACTGCTCTAAGAGCTTCACGTTTCACTTAATGTCTCATACGCGATAAATACGGGTACAGCAAGCAACGGTTCTGCTAACGTCACAGGACTGAATGTGAAGTTGTCGAAGATGGAGGGACGTTTCATTGTTTGGGTTTTGACGTACTTATTTCTGTTTGACATTGTTTTCTCCTATGATGATGAGGATGACGACGACGACGATGATGATGACGATGATGATGTTTCTCATTATTAACATAACAATACTAATCAATCTGACATTCTGACCATAATGGATATCCACATTACGTTCTGTGACGTCACGGAGTATGGTAGATAGGACAAAGAAATTTGTCAGCTACTTAAAGGAAACGAACTCTGATTCCACTCTTTGCTCTTTTGTGCCTGTTAGTTCGAAACGTGGCGTTGGGAGCGGAACTAATATCGCTTACGTTGCTGTTAAAGGGCTGTTGGTCCTGCAGATGTGTGACTGACTGGGTTGTTGGTTTTTTTTACAGGATGTCAAACCAGCATTTCTCTTCGTAAATATAAATATAGAACATTTATGTTTACTGCAGTAATTTTGTTTCCAGCAAAGTAAATAAAAGCTTCAGGGTGACCCTTACCTCTAGCCACTTGCATAAGGACATTTGCCGGGATCCACACAAGGCACTTCCGCCCACTCTCCACCCTCCTTTCCCTGCGCCAGGCTAGGGTTAGCCGAGCCGGTTTAGCACCGGCCATACGAATGTCAGTAGAGTAGGACCGGTTGGTGTGAGCAAAGTGTCGGTGGTGGTTTAACCGAGCGGTACGTAAGGGACGGGAGGCTGAAGCATACAGGGGAAGGGGCGAAGGGGAACGCCTTTAGGTGAAAGACAGGGCGGCTACAGGTGTGACAGTTCCTGAAAGTGTGAACCGTCGACGGTCCACATCCCTTGGTTGGGGAGGTATGACAAATTAGAGCCTGTAACACTGGACAGTCGTCATTTCATTCAGGCACTCCACTCACTGCTAACTGTGCTGCTACAGGGATGGGAACGATTGTCACTAGTTATGGTACGTTATTGGTGTTTGGTGAAGGAAACCTGGTGCTGTTGCAGAGATGCGGGAGAAGCACAACACTTTAGGAGAATTTAGCATCGTTGCTACGCCGAAACTGCGTAAAAATTCCTGGCGCCCTTAGGAAAAGCAATCCCATTACAGGCTTGGACAGGACCAGGGGATTGCAGGAGGTTGAGGCTCATAGATTTCAAGATATTCGGCACGCGAAGGTGGTAACTTTGTCAGTCATACGCACCGGCCGCCTTTACCCACAGGCATATTCCTGGTACTCATTTCTGTTAGAGGCTGAGTCGACTCCATGGCCATAGTGCGGCCGGAAGGATTACGACAAAGAGATTTTTTCTGCTTGGGGGCAGCCGTTGCATTTAAATGACGTAAATGCGATGCAACAAGCAGGGGATCTTAGGGACAGGCAGACTGTAACAGGAACACAGGCGTTATGAGTTCTATCGGAACACCGTGCTGTGCCTTACGGTACAACAAGCATAGGATCTAAGGGACAGGCCGTCTGTAACAGGAACACAGGCGTTATGAGTTCTATCGGAACACCGTGCTGTGCCTTACGGTAAAAGAGGCACAGGGTCTAGGGGACAGGCAGTCTGTAACAGGAACGAACACAGGCGTTAAGAGTTCTATCGGCACACCGTGCTGTGCCTTACGGTACAGCAGTCACAGTGTCTAATGGACAGGCAGTCTGTAACAGGAACACAGGCGTTATGGGTTCTATCGGAACACCATGCTGTGCCTTACGGTACAACAGGCACAGGATCTAAGAGACAGGCAGTCTGTAAGAAGAACACAGGCGTTATGAGTTCTATCGGAACACCGTGCTGTGCCTTACGGTAAAATAGGCACAGGGTCTAAGGGAGAGGCAGTCTGTAACAGGAACGACCAAAGGCGTTATCAGTTCTATCGGCACACCGTGCTGTGCCTTACGGTAAAGCAGGAACAGGATCTAAGGGACAGGCAGTCTGTAACAGGAACACAGGCGTTATGAGTTCTATCGGAACACCGTGCTGTGCCTTACGGCGGTTATATTACACTGCAGAAGTGGGATTTATTGTATTGAGTGCTGTAACTGAGTGCTGCATTTGATAAGAATGGAGATTCATGTTCCGTTCGTTGGAAGGTGGGTCACAGCAGGTGGAAACTGTTGTTACAGCGTAAATACAATGCGGTAGAGTTAACATTATGTGGATGCGTCTGGGCTCGAACCAAAACCACTTGCTATGCAGTGCGTAATATTCTTACTCTCCGCATATATGCACAAACGAAATGACAGCCAGCCGTTCCGGTAAGGCACTGTACAGCAGGTGTCAGTATATGGAACTGTGCATTGCGGTGAGAACGCACTGCTACAGCCGGCCGGTAACAGGCTGTCACCGGTACACTGTACAGCTTATAGGGGGCAAGGGAAACCGGGCTGCATTACTGTTGGTCGGAGTGTGTTACATTGCATTTTAAGTGTATTAGAAATAAAATATTTTGCCCGGACTGCATTCAAATCTGAGCTAGTAGCTCTGCCTGTTGCGTTGGCTTTGGAGTGGGACATCTTCCTGTTTATTACGCCAATCAATATTAAATTAAAATAGTTCTGAGGCATGAAGGCTGCACACATATAAGAAATTGGCGGTCTTTTTGTAAGAGGTTGAGATTGCACAAAATCTGTTTTGGAAAAGTGTAGAACTGATACATCCGGCTGCACCGCTTGTCTTGTAACGTGCGGGGTAGGATTATTTTTCTTTTTAAAATAAGAAACCCATTCCACCTTAAAAATACAATTCAGAAAAACTTATACACAAAGCGCAAGCTGAAACTCTGGGTTCACAAGACGTAGGGAAGTGTGTGCCCAGCGTAAAGGTTCAGGTGCCTTTGGTCATTTTAATGAGCGCCTTAGAAGGACTTATGCTAGTGCACTGGGATTGAAATATGCTTTTAATTCTGCGCCCAGCTACTGTGCCAAATGCTTTTGTTCCGCCGAACGTTCAGCAGCTGATGCTCGACATATCAACAAAATGCATGTGGGTCTGCACGGAAAGCGTCCGCTGGTGATGTTAGACTGTAGCCGAAATTGGAATGAGTCGAGGAATTTTAGTAAAGATCATAAACACCAAGTTCCATGACAGCGCGTTTAGCAGTTCTGCAGTTGTTACATGGGGACGGACGGACAGACAGGACTGCAGGAACTAAAAGACATTTCTGTAGCTGTCTTTCGCGAACTCTCCCACACAGTGATACAGTGAATGCAGGCGTACAGTGCTGCCGATTGCTGCTCACAGAGACACAGTGCCAGTCACGGTTAGCGTCTTACCGCGCGGCACATTTACTCTACAAACACAAACTGTACAAGTGTGCAACTGAACTGTACTTACAGTAATTACACAGAAGCTGCTGCTGCGTGTTCAGCTGCACAACAGCAGATCAACTGTCACGCTGATGTCTTCTGCAGTGAAGTGCAGCCGGTTGCTTGAAACTGTTGGACATCTGCATTACGGGTATGTATATATATATATATACTTATAGATAAATAGATATATATGCGTATGTAATCAATCATGTCCAGAGGTTAGATCGTTCAAATTCACGCTATTGGCTGCAAGCGCAGTGTCGCAATTTCACGTTGCTACGGCACAAGTGGATGTTACAAAGATAAGTGACGCAGCGTGCAGACTGGCGCCTTGCCTTGCATTCCTCGTTTGACAGTTCTCCACCATAATGCCCCATTTCTTAAAAAGCCGACATTTCAAGTAATTATAATTTATTTGTGCACATTTCAGTTTTCAACTCTTCAATATAAACCGGCGTCGGAAATTAAAAGAAATTCCTGGCCAAATGCCGACAAACATTCGCCTTAACCCTTTAAAGACGAAGCATATCTGTTTTACATAAGGACGCCGTGCGTACCGCGCTGTAAACACTCTCCACTTCGGTTATAAAAACCAGTCTCTTAATGTTTTATAAGACAAAAGTTGCTGTTTGTTCTGAGATCCGTACAAAACACATAAACGCAATGTGGGCACAACGTAGAATTTTTTAATATTAAACCTGGTGGTATGTAAAGTTACCGCTAGGCTTTAAAAGGTTAAGGTATGTGACCTTCACACATAATCCTATTACATACCGACGCACTGCAACAACGGCACGCCGTAACGGGACTCACAGACACTATTTTGTTTAATTCGGGCGCCGAACCGCCGTGCCTGTTGTAGTGTGGGTTGTTGGGGAAAAGTTTGACACTAAGTGGGAGGAAGTAAGGGGAGGTCGACGAAACCTGCATAAGGAGGAGATTCATGGTTTGTACTGCTCACCAAATATCATTCGGGTGACGAAATGAAGGAGAATATGATTGGCGGACCGTGTGGCACGAACGGAGGATTGGGGTAATACAGAAAATGTTTTGGTAGGTAAAGGCTAAAATAGAGATACCACTTTGAAGTACTAGGGGCAGAAGGGAGGAGAATAATTAAATAAATTCTGATGAAATTGGATGGAAGGGTGTGGGTTGGGTTGATCTGGAAATGATAGGGCAAGGGGCGTGTGTCATGAACACTGCAATGACATGTCAGTTTCCATCAAATTCGGCGGGGGGGGGGGTCTTGCTTAGCGTACGAACTGTTGGCTTGTCAAGGAAGACTGCTCCATGTCGTTGGATGGTCGGTCGGTCGGTCAGTCAGTTTAGTTAGTTTGCTATTTGTTTTTGTTTGCTTGTTTGTTTGTACTAGAGGTGCTGTACCTCAAGATCCAGTACACTTCTACAACTGTTGTACAAAGATTTGTCTACATTGCAAATACCTGACACTTTAACGCCATGCCAACTATGGATAAAAATTGCTAATTTGCTTTCGTGGTGTGCTGTTTGGGTTCGATTCCCTGGCGATTATCACTTGGGTGGGATATGTGTGTGTGTGTGTGTGTGTGTGTGTAGGAATATTCAGTGTGATATAAACGTCTAAATACAATATTGTGCATTGTGTTGGTATGAGTGCTGTAAATCGGCTATCGACAGCGCACGGATTGAGCAGTACAAAGCACACGGCGGCAGTTACCATATTCACAAACACTTACATAATGCTAGCTACAGGAACGCTCCCTCTATGTTATCTGTCACAGTCGAGATATCGACAGGGTTCGCCAGCAATCCTTTACTGCCGTGAGGCAGGAGACTGCCACTCCTGGTGTACACACGGCAGATAAGATAGAGGCGGTTGGCCCCACAAGTAACTCGATAAACAACACCGATATTAGTGGGTTCGGCCGTGAACAGTTAGCTGAGAGAACAGCAATGAAATATGACCACAAAATGACTGAGAATTCTTCGAAAGATGTCTAGGGGTGATACGAACGTGAGCAGTCACACAGCCATTGCTGGACTGTCGCCTGCCTCTAATTATGTTAAAACAGGCGTTGCATGATACATGGCTTCCAAGCTGACAGCCGTCACACATTCTGGAAATGACCGCACTGCAAACCCAATAATTAATTAGCAATCAGGACCCAAATATTTACAAGTTTTAAAGTTTTTGGACTAAGTTTTTATGCTCCTTAAAATTTTAAATTGTATGTTTTGTAACATCAGATTAGGCTTTAGAGTTACGACAAGTGCAAGTTACAATACTCGTTGTAAAAATTACTCGCATATTATTCGATATTTTGTGAGATGTCACAATTTTTAAATTTTTACCTGGAACAGCGTTTTCTTATATAGCGCACCTGATAGTAGTCTAAGGACCGAAACAGCTGGTGTATGGCTGGATATGGAACATACTGAATGTGAGTTGTGCTGAATGGAGTTACTGTGCAGTTTATTTGACTGTACGTGCACAGCGCGATGGGTCGTGTTAAATTTATCGACAGAAGCCTTACATAATAATAATAATAATAATAATAATAATAATAATAATAATTATATTCGTTGTCACCTTTATGCGGGTATTTACAATTATAAGCCTGAAACAAACCATGTTTCTAGTGTATAAAGTGCCGCAGCTGTTCTGCAGTTACAGTCTGTGCTGTACGTACTGTTATTTCCGATGTTAAATGTTCTGTGCGTCTATATCAGCACTTCCTGCAGTGTGTGTGCTGTGCCAAATATGGCTGTTGTCTGCAGTTCCTTGATATCATGCTTTCCTGGTACTCTGCTCAAGGATTTTCTGAAGGATTTTGAAATGGTTCCAGTTGCCGCTATTATTACTGGCGTCACTTTTGTTTTTACGTTCCACATGCGCTGTATTTCTGTTGTAAGGTCTTTATATTTCGGAATCTTCTCGGCTTCTTTCTTCAACACGTTTCTGTCTCCTGAAAGTGCATCATCTATAAACATATACGTGGGCACGCGGTAGCGCAGCTGGTTGTGGCACTGCGCTACAAGCCGGAAGGTTGCGGGTTCGATTCCCGATAGCGCTATTGGAATTTCTCATTGACATAATCCTTCCGGCCGCACTATGGCCCTGGGATCGACTCAGCCTCTTACAGAAGTGAGTACCAGGAATATTTCCCGGGGGTAAAGTTGGCCGGTGCTTAGGGCTGACACTCTTATAACTTCCTGTGCCGATTGTCTTGAAATCTGGGAGCCTCAATATCCTGGGAACCTCAGGGCCTCTCCAGGCCTGTAATGGGATTGCTTGACCGTGTATTAACATACATTTTCGTTTTTAATTTTCACGGATTGTGATACCCGGTGTATTGTTAGGGACGGTTCTGTCTGTGTGCTCCTATTGATTCCATAACATGGTTAACTTACTTTCAGGACTTCTTTCTGCTGATTTGGTTACAACCTCATTCAAGTGCAGTTGAGCACACAGTCTGCCATGTCTCTTTATGCACGTTTCTTTTGCCAGTGCTGTGCGTGCTGCTGCAGTGTGTTCTGCTGGCTGATCCAATTGTTGACACGGTCTGCATTTGCTGTGTATTTCTGTTTATAATATTTTTGTTGCATGGTATTTTTTTTGTACCGCCCTATGTTGTGCTGCTCTTATCTCACTGTCAGTTTCTCCTTTCAGATCTCCACCCGACAGCCACAGGAACGTGTCTCCTTCACTAATAAGCTGTCTGTCTGTAGGCCTGCTTCTAATATACTGACAGCGCTTTAGTTTGCTTTTAAAATTTGTCCTTGAAGGACTCTCCTAATCTTGCTTTTGTCTGTTGTAGCCTTCCTCTGTGGGTCACTGTTTTCATTTGGTTGGCTTCATTCTTCTGCAACATCTGCTGCCGCCTTAATTGTTCAGTTCATATTTTGTTTGTAGCTGTGGTGGCTTTTAACAATATTTACAAACCGGTCTGCTTTACATTTTATGTTCAGAAACCCTTCTATATTGATTGCTGTAATTTCCTCCCTTTTCAAGCTGTTGTATTTCTCTGCTGATATCAAATATGCAATTTTGCTAATGAAACACTTTACCTTATTTCAGTACAGACTTTACACATTTGTCAGGTCCGATTTCCATATCGATATCATCACTGGAAATTCCAACTGTTCGCGTCTGTTTGGGGTTGTAATAACAATATGGTGGGCACGCGAACTTAGCGTCACGTACTTCAGGGACCTAAAGTGGTGGCGGACCGTGGAATTGTGCGCATTCGTCACGGCAATGTGTGTCTGAGATACAGGGCGAGGGAAAATTTCCTGTTCTGCTGTCGGAAGTAGGATCTGGGTTGGAGAGGGAGTGTCAGTGCATGAATGTACAACACAGATGGCGGAGAGTACGGAGTTTGGGGGCTTGGGACTGCGTGACTGCGGCCATGTGTGCCAGCTAAAGTGTTCTGTGTGTGGGACTTCCCACTGTGAGCACAGCGCAGCACAGTGCAGCACAGTGCAGCACACCTCTTGCTCATCTGTACGCGGACTTCAGTTTCTGCCTTTACAGTATAAAGCCTGTACAAAGTTGACTGACGTAAAATTGATCTTTTATGGCGCCAGAAGCACGAAACAGCACGACGGAGGTAGGATAAAAGACTCACAGAAGCGGTATATAGTGTGGAACAGCATGGAAAATTTGAAATGAAGGAAGGCTTAGAGATAGCCATGAGGACAATATTAAAGTGGACATATGACAGATATGGGGTGTGTAGTGGACTCAGCTGGCTCGGAATAAGGTCCAGTGATTGGCTGCTGTAAACATTACAAACGTTTGAGCCCAGTAAGAGCAGGCAATGCCATGAGCGGCTGCTGTAAGGCAGACCGCACAGTGAGTGCAGGTAGTTATGGCAGCGATACATTGCGGTGTGTGTTGGGGGGACAGTGGGAGTTGTTAATTGTAGGCTGGATGGGAAACGGTTGGCACTTTGGTATTCTTCAGTGTCGAAGCTTACTTCAGACGCTGTTGTTTGTGCAGGACTTTCCTTAAATTTTTGATAAGATAGTGGGGATAGGCTGAGTCACGTAACTGTGTAAATGTTGCAGTAGGTTGCGTTTGTTGTTTGTTTTATAATGATAGCATATCTCAACAGTGTAAGTTGGAGTTAAGAGCTAAACGTGTCCGTCTAAGGCCGATCCCAGTGGCCGCGCGGTCTAAGGCGGGGGTTCGCGACCGAACCGTAACTGGGATCGTGGGTTCGAATCCCACCAGAGGCGTGGATGTTTGTTTCTTGTGAGCATTTGTGTTGTCAGGTAGAGGTCTCTGGGACGGGCCGATCCTTCGTCCAGAGGAGTCCTACCGACTGTGGTGTTTGTCTGAGTGTGATCAAGTGCAAATAACCTCGACACCTACTGTGAGTAGGTAGAAGAGGGAAGGACTACGAAACCTGTCCGTCTAAACTGCTTGTCTCCACTGAGCAGTGTCTGTGTGAGCTAATTATGGCAGCTGTGTGCCAGTACCGTGACGCTGCACAGTACAATGCCATCTGCAGACCTAGCGTGACACACACAGACTGCTGGCTATTTTAATGCACTGCTGTGTCTAACAGCACCCTTACTGACAGCATGTGGCAGTACAACTGTCCCTGCGTACAGCGTCAAGACGTACAGGAAGAGCTGTTACAGCCGGCTCATCCTGCATCTTGGCGCTGGATTGGTGAGGGTTTCAGCTTCACGCTCCGGCCGTTTTATCCCCGGTACCCATTTAACAGAAGGCTCCGTGGCCTCCATAGACACCAGAAGGTCTTACAAAGATATACAATGTGTGGGCAGTGAGCCGCTGGCCAGTTGTAATATGCAGTGCAATGGCACTGAACAGGAACGCGCCTAAGGCGAAAAGCAATAGCGGCGCTCGCCACACTGCTTGCCGTCAGACAAAAGGTCTGAGTGCAGAGAGAAGCGCGAAATGGGATAAACAATTATGAAGTGCAGACGTTTGGTGTCCTTACCGTAGCACTGCTCTTCACTTTGCTGCCAAAATTCGCTTCTCTAAAAATGGTTTTTTGAGGAAATGTTTGAGGAAACTGTGGTGCACACGTCATGGGTATTCAACTCCTAGCAAGGAAAAATAAATTTATTGGCCATCGCAGCTGTGTAAATTGTTAACGTTGTACAGTGAAGGTAAATAAGTATTTACTGCGCGGCGGACCGTTGGAAATCTGATCGGGTACTGAATTTATCTTCGTATTTATTCATGTACGAATTTATTCCTAATTCCCAAATTATCGTTAATCGTGAGGTAAATGCAGGCCACAGATACACTACTCTCAATTGTGTAAATTTTCTAATGCAAGAATTAACCTGAGCTGCATTTAAAGATGCACACCGCACAAATAAACACGAAAAAAGCTCAAAGTGAACTTGAGTCTCTAACATATCTCATGCATTTTAGAGTTTCGGCACCTCAGGCTGACAAATATTTGCTGGGTTTTGAATAACGTACATGTTATGTACAGCTTATGTGCAGTTTGTTTAGACTGATACACTGCAGCAGTAGCTTTCTATATGCATTTATACGTTTTGTTTTAGTGTCGGTGGAGAAAACTTGGTCTCTCACACTGAGGGAGGAACAAAGACTGAGGGTGTTCTAGAATGGGGTGCTGAGGAGGATATTTGGGCCTAAGAGGGACGAGGCGACAGGAGAGTGGAGAAGACTACATAACGAGGAACTTAATGACTTGTACTCATCACCAAATATTATTCGGGTAATCAAACCAAGGAGAATGAGATGGGTGGGGCTTGTAGCACGTATGGGGGAAAATAGGTGCATAGAGTATTTTTGTGGGAGACCTGAGGCAAGGCGACCACTTGGGAGACCCAGGCGTAGACGGCAGGGTAATATTAAAATGGATCTTGAAGAAGTGGAATGGGGCATGGACTGGATTGAGCTGGCTCAGGATAGGGACAGGTGGCGGTCTCTTATGAATGCGGTAGTGACCCTCCAGGTTCCATAAAATGCGGGTAATTTCTTGACTAGCTGAGAAACTGTTAGCTTCTGAAGAAGGTGTCTGCTCCGTGGAGTTAGTTAGTGAATCAATAAGTTAGTCAGTCATTCAGTCAGTCAGTCAGTCAGTCAGTCGGTGGGGACGTTTGAACTCACAGAGACACACTTTCGGATTTTAACCCTAGAAAAGTGGGAGTGTTTGATGCAGACGGTGAAATACAGGGGGTGACTTCGATTTAGGATGTGTGGGCACGATCGAGGGGCGAATCGGCATCCCGCTATCCGTTTGATGTTGGCACAAACCGCACTGTTTACCTGAGGAACTGCACCGCCGTGTCTACAGACTGTCACTGAATCTTTACGACACACAGGCGTTCGTCTGAATATATTAACCTTTTAAAGCCTAGCGGTAACTTTACGTACCGCCAGGTTTAACATTAAAAAATTCTACGTGGTGCCCACATTGCGTTTATGTGTTTTGTACGGATCTCAGAACAAACAGCAACTTTTGCCTTATAAAACATTAAGAGACTGGTTTTTATAACCGAAGTGGAGAGTGTTTACAGCGCGGTAGGCACTGAGTCCTTATATAAAACAGATACGTTCCGTCTTTAAAGGGTTAATCCCTATGCTGACCAGTTGAAAGGCACACGGCCGAGCGTTATGTGTCCGTAACCTAGCAGTGCCGTAGGTTTTACCTCGTACGTAAACGCGGTTTGTAACGCTACGCTGATGTTTCTGTTATTACGTTGCAGGCGAAAATATGCGCCGTTTACAGTGCTGACGGTAAGTGGCACACTTAACAGCAGAAACACAGCTTTCTGCGTGTTCAATATAAGGCGAAGATCGGCAGCATTGACACCGATACGGATCATATCAGCTGCTGTTGAAATTCGAGCCACGTACACAGCGCACTGCGCGAAAATACCGCACGGCAGTCTGCAGGTACTTAGGGCTTTCACAAGCGCTTCGACTAACAGCCACTCGTTATGTTGAATATCGAAATGACAGTGCCAGTCCCCAAACCCCATGCAGTTAGTTTAACATTTTTTTCACCGTGCATTTTCTGTATAAAAGCAACGTCACCAACTAATGCACTTTAATCACCGTTACATCCCGACATGTTTCAGCGTCCAATGACGCCATCATCAGGGGGTGTTCAATGTGAATGACACAGTGTTTCCATATGGTACATGACAGTCTTGAGTTTGGAAGTTCACTTTAACATTTTTGGGAGTAACCGTTCTAATGACAGTATGCATATAAGAAACATGTCACCCACTGGATAAAATGCTGAAATTATATAAAGACTGTTATGTACCGTATGGACATCCTGTGTCATTCACAGTGAACACCCCCTGGTGATGGCGTCACTGGACGCCGAAACATGTCGGGAAGTAACGATGATTAATGTGCATTAGTTGGTGACCTTGCTTTTATCGATGCAGTTATTTAAACTGATGTACAAGCGGACGGTTTTCACATTAACCCTTTAAAGACGAAGCATATCTGTTTTATATACGGACTCATTGCGTACCGCGCTGTAAACACTCTCCACTTCGGTTATAAAAACCTGCCATTTAATTAACCCTTTAAAGACGAAGCATATCTGTTTTATATAAGGACTCATTGCGTACCGCGCTGTAAACACTCTCCACTTCGGTTATAAAAACCAGTCTCTTAATGTTTTATAAGGCAAAAGTTGCTGTTTGTTCTGAGACCCGTACAAAACACATAAACGCAATGTGGGCACAACGTAGAATTTTTTAATATTAAACCTGGCAGTATGTAAAGTTACCGGTAGGTTTTAAAAGGTTAAACGAAACTTGTAAAATAAATATTTACGGTATTGGCAAAGTGTATGTACAGGCCAATATATATATGTATGTATACATGTAACTAAGTGTTGTAATGTTTCATTAAGCGAGATGAAACGCGCAATGCTCACTGTCATCAGCCAGCACGTAGGGAGGCAGTAACTGTGTTAGTCCTCACCAGTTTAAAACTGTAGGACCTGAACCCCCCCTTTCTAAAACACAGACACTAACTGGACTTCAAATGGTCAATTTGCGTGCAACCTTTCCTTTTCTGTGGCGCAACACCCCAAATCGGGCCCAGGCCGCCTCGTTTTGAAGTTTTATAGATCACCCTCAGACACATCACAATCGCTAGAACTCCTCTGGACGAGGGATCGGCCCGTCACAGAGACCTCTACCTGACAACACAAACACTGTAAAAGACAAAACATTCATGTCGCCGGTGGGATCCGAACCCACAATCCCAGCAAGCGCTCGGCCGCAAATCCACGCCTTAGACCGCGCGGCCACTGGGATCGGCATTCACATGTAACAGTGCAAACACGTGTATCGTCAAATCCGCTACATTCAACGTAACATAGCACCCCTAATTTAAAATATGTGTTTAATTACCATCCGTCATTAAAACAGTTCAATATTTTTCAATCTTCAGATTTCTTCATCATTTTACGAAAGGCAGTAAATGTTTACTGCAGACATAACTGTACATAGTTCAAGCAATGGCAACAAATTCAGGGTCGATATAAAAGAAATTTTCCTACAACTGATTGCTTATTTTAAACTCCACCCATGGTTGTACGCTTACGTTTTCCCTGGATTGAACGCAGTTTTTCCAATAATTTTCACAAGCAACTTTAAGCTATGCTGAGGAGGCCCTCCCATATTGTAGCTGATACTTTTCGTTACCAAACCAAAATAATGCTGTGCAAAGGATCGCAGACGCTTGTACACTGTGACGTGAATAACGTCCTGAAGGATACTTACCTGGATTGTTTAGAAGAAGGATGACACTGTACGCCTTGGAAACTATACAGAATTAGCAAACGGCAGTTCAAGATGGTGGTAATTTGTAGGAAACCACAGGATCGTGAAGACACTGAACTTTGCTCACAGTTGCAGTTCAACACAGAATGAGGTGACATTTTAACACTGCTGGGTTGAGGAGAGCTTAGTGAAAAACAGTACGTATCTGCAAGTAACCGAAGATAGCTTAGTAAAATAGAGTACGTGTCTGCATGTAACCGATGGTAGCTTAGTGAAAGATACGGTACTATGTGCAAGTAACCGAAGATAGCTTACTGCAAAACACAGTACGTATCTGCGAGTAACCGAGGTTACCTTAGTAAAAAAATACAATACGTATTTGCAAATAACCGAGGATAACTTAGTGAAAGGTACTGTGCGTATCTTCAAGTAGCCGATGGTAGCTTAGTGAATGGTACTGTGCATATCTGCAAGTAGCCACCTGCTCTTAATGGCATTTTAATACAGTCCCTCGACGAAAGAGAACACCTAAAAAAGATTTTAATCGTGAAGGTAATGTGACAGTTAAGAATGTTTAGAAGTGTACTGTTTAAAATATTTCTGTACATAAAAAGTGTATTTTGAAGGGGTGTACAAACATAGGTATCAAAGCTCACGTCGTTGTCAAGATCATAAGAGAGTATGTTCAGAATTCTTCCAGCGTTACTGACTTACAGTCTGTTGCTGGGCATTGACTTTACAGTGAACGGACTACAATCAAATCGGGTAAAACTGGTGCAGGGTATTTACAGCGAGTAACTTCACGCTGTTTTAACACGGCGCACTGAAACTGTATAGTGCGACCAATTCTTTAAAGAACGAAGCCACCGCTAGTTTACAGGAAGAGATGAGAAATGAGAAAATTCAAGCAGGTACTTTAAACAGGTGTCACTCTTTGGAATTCTGTGGCCTTCATAAGCTTTATGCTGTATTTTGCTAAGCAACAAACCTATAAACTCCTATCCTTATGGAAGATGTGCTGAGATAATATCCTATTACATCATTTAATGGAAAAAATATTTGCTCCGCTAATAACACTAGATGGTAGGGTGACATCTTCTGACTCGCTAGTTTGGAGTCCTTTGTGACGGCTGCAGCTGAGTATTGTATGTACACACTGGACAGCAGAGGTAGCTGGCCGGAGTGCGTCGTGCTTTACAAGCAAGGCACAACGACATTGCGGTGCGCTTCGCCTGAACAGGGTATTACTTCTCCAAAATTATAGGAATAACAAAAGCCGTACAGCACAACTTCCCATTTATTCAAGGTGCTTTTATTAAGTATCACATTATACACTAAATGTTTCGGCACTATTCTCGTGCCATCGTGAGGTGTGTCTGTAAAACCTTTCCGTACAGGTCGGTAATATATATGACACTGCAGTAACGACGTGTACAGGAAGGTTCTATAACAGACACACCTGAGGATGGCAGAGGCACAGTGCCGAAACATGCAGTGTATGATGTGATACTTAATAAAACACCTTGAATAAACTGGAAGTTGTGCTGTGCGGCTGTCATTATTCCAATAATTTCGGCAACAGCGCACAGCGGGATGGCACACAGCAAAATTACTGCATTGCACCGTAAAGTGTTCCTGTTAACGTGCCATGTAGCCTTTAACTTTGGGATGAAGTGCATATCCAGTGTATCAAGTACGTGGCAAAGGCTGCAGGTGTGTGTATGGGACGTGTGGGAACACAGCATGGGGCAAATAAGAATAAGCTGCAACATCACAGTTAACAAAAGTGTACTCACTTGCTCAAGTACGTACAGAGTGAAGTGCAAAGTAAAGACAAAAATACCGTGCACAAAATGGTGGCTGCAACCATAATTACAACGTGTTGACACTCTGCTGTTACTTTTTGTCTAATTGTAAACTCGACCAATCACTTAATGTTCAAAGTGACGCAGACACAGTAAAAGTATCTGTAAGTACAAGCAGCACGTGTACAAGCCATAATGATAACACTGACAGGTAATAGAGTGGCCCTGTATGGTACGGTTAGGTACATAATTGTTAATAAATAAACAGAATGTACTATGCTGTGTACATGTGTGTGATCCATCTACACTCTGGCTTCTCTGTGACATTTCATGAACTACAAACCTTCCATCCCGTATTACACAGTCAGCATGTGGGTACACGAATGAACAGCAGCCTGTCCCCTACTAACAACTGTGCACAGTGTACTGTTGCTGCTGACAGTGATGCCATCTCTACAGCACAATTGCTGTCTACTCAGAATAACATAAATCAGCACATTTTATACAGCCATTAATATACAAATATTTACAAAAGATTTGTGCAGTAGCATGCCAATTGTCAACAGTGCGTGTCGCTACACACAGTGCGAAATCAACACAACAAACCTGTCCTACACTTAACACACTTTATCATGACCAGCAGTCAGTGTGTACAGCTGTACATGCTGTGTACATGCTGTGCAAGGCGATAGCGGTCACGCACTGACCCCGTCCGTGTGTATTCCGGTTCACCACCCCCCATCTGGGACACCACCCAAACAGTGCTGAGGGCACAACAGAGCCTCCAGTAGTTCCCTCTGCTGCCGCTTAACGCTGCACCGTGACGGCATTCTGTTGCTGACGCACAAAGCACAAGCAATGTCCCTCATACGGCTACCTGTGTCAAAGCGTCTGCAGTTGTGTCTGCAACGGCATGACAGGCAGACAAAATACAGTTACAGCCCGATACTGTAACTGTATGAATGTCTAAGGAAGTTGCATTGTAACATTTATTGTTAGTGGAAGGTTGAACTGGATTCGTAAAGCCTGCTTCTGCTAGAGATGTTCATAAATAGTTCTTAGTTACTTCGATAGCTTTCAGTCTTTCTGACCCTCTTATGTGTTCATTTCCTTCAGGAAGCAACAAACGCGGTTTATCTTCTTTATTTTTGGCAAAAAAAAAAGAGCTTAATTTTTAAGTATATTTTCGCTTTATTAGCCCACACGTATAATTTGTCTAATACCGCTGAGTTGGCAATTTTTGGTGCCAAGTCACAGCCGGTTTGTGCCTCATTGTCTTTGGCTAATAACAATTTGTTATTGAACTCCCCTGCTGTCAGTGTCTGTTTGCTCCACTCCCACAGTTACTCGTATAATACTAGGTTGGTATTCTGTGCTGTCACTTGCCTGGCGGTTCTCCCCTGATTGGCTGTGGCACGTAACAATATATTAGTCAACTCCTCTGCTGTTAGTATCTCTTTGCCCCACTCGTACAGTCTGTGTAATACTTCTACATGACCGACCAAAGATGCAAAATGCCAGGCCGTTCTCTCCTCATTGTCTATGTCAAGTAACAACTTATTATTTAACTCCTGTGTTGTTAGTGCCTCTTTACCCCACTCCCACAATTTCTCTAACACTTCATGTTTGCCGCCCTCTGCTGCCAAGTGCCAGGCGGTTTGCCCCACATTGTCTTTGGCTAATAACAATTTCTTATTTAACTCCTCTGCTGTTAGTGTCTCTTTACCCCACTCCCACAATTTCTGTAATTTTTCTATGCTGCCCCTCTCTGCTGCCAAGTGCCAGGCGGTTTGCCCCACCTTGTCTTTGGCTAATAACAGTTTATTATTTAACTCCTCTGCTGTTAGGGTCTCTTTACCCCACTCCCACACTTTCTCTAATACCTCTACGTTGCCGTACAAAGATGCAAAATACCAGGCGGTTCTATCCTCATTGTCTTTGGCTAATAACAGTTTATTATTCAACTCCTGTGCTGTTAGTGTCTCCTTACCGCACTCCCACAGTTTCTGTAATAACTCTACACTGCACCTTTTTGATGCGTAATGCCAGGCGGTTTTTCCCCACACGTCTTTGTCAAGTAACAATTTATTAGTTAACTCCTCTGCTGTTAGTGTCTCTTTACCGCACTCCCACAGTTTCTGTAATGCCTCTACGTTGCTCCACAAAGACACGCAATGCCATGCTGTTCGTTTGTCTGGGTCTTTGACTAGTAATAATTTATTAATTAGCTCCTCTGCTGTTAGTCCTTTTTTACCAAACTCCCACAGTTTGTTTAATGCATTTACTTTGCCTTTGAATGCTGCCACGTGCCAGGGTGTTCGTCCTGTATTTTCCTTCCCTAATAATTTATTATTTAACTCCTCTGCTGTTAGTGTTTCTTTACCCAACTCCCATAGTTTCTGTAACACCGCTTCGTTGTCCCCGGAAGAAGCGTAATGCCAGGCAGTTTGTCTCGCGTTGTCTGTGGCTAATAACAATTTATTCTTTAACTCCTCTGCTGTTAGTGTCTCTTTGCCGCACTCCCACAGGTTGTGGAATACTTTTATGTTGCCACCCTGTGCTGCCAGTTGCCACGCGATACGTCCGTATTCATCTTCCCCTAGCAACATCTTATTTACTGTGTGTTTGTGCCCTCCTGCTTTCACGCTGTCTAATAAAAACCCAACAATATTAGCATTACCTTCGCGCGCTGCCTGATGCAATATTGTTACCATACTCGTATGAGTTTTACCGCCGCGCAATTCCACGCGCAATGCTGGTGCATAACATAAGTAACTTATGCGAACTCCGAACTGTTTTAACACCTCGTGCGATGGCTTAGACTCTGTCAACAACCCATCTACAAAAGCTCTAAGCACCTGATATTCTTCATCCAGAAATACCTTGTGCAATACAAGATCCTGCAATTGTTGGGAGGTGTTCGACCCTTTGGTCAGTTGGTTTACCAAAAACTCCACAACATAATACTCGGCAAAGGTGCGGTGGATAAAGTGCAGTTTACCCTCTTGGCTTTTTTGCACTATCCCAGTCCTTGTCAAGTCTTCGTCTGAAAATGTACGTTGGGTATTTATTTTAAGACGGGCCAATTGTTCCTCACCAAACAACGTCTCCAAGGCTACCACCTGATGATCCTGTATCATATTTTTTTCGAAATCTACTCGTAACTCTTTTGCACCCACGTTTGTCATGGAGATTTTAGACTTTTCGTTAACACAGATGACGTACTTCCTGTTCATATATTTTTCGTACAACCCAAGCAAGTCCAGACTGAAAGGTGACTCAGGCACGGATTCAGCTGCCTGACAAAATGTTTTAGCTTCTTCATCAAATGCCTCCGCCAGCATGCGGCATTGTAATGGGATGCCGGTGAACTCTTTGTCTTTGTCACTAATTGACTGGGCCAGTTTCTCAACTAAATATTTAGCATAAATTTCTAACTTGACTTCACGTCCCTCCTTCTCCTTACTGTCTACCTCAGTGATCCAGTCTCTTAGACTCCAAAATTTTCTTAAAAATTCAACTTGATTTTCTTCAGAAAATGGTTCCAGTGTGTAGGAGAGCTGTTGTAGCTTATCTTCCAGTTCCTCTCTCAGATGCGGTCGGGTGGTGACCCACAGCCGTTCTACTGCCGTCTGCCTTAGAGCTTGCAGTAAATCAATGACAGCCTCTTTATAGTTCGGACTAATTTCATCAAAACTATCCAGCATTATTACTACATCTACCTTTTGCTTCTGTTCACAGCTCTGTTTAAACAATTCCTTCTCGAAACCGGATTCCAGTTTCAGCATTCTCCCCGATACAAATTCAATCGCCTTCTCCTTATCGATCTTTTCTTCTTTCAGTGCCTCCAGTGCATCTGTGTGGTCATTTAAGTCAATTCTCACCACCCATTTGGCCGGGAACTTCTGTTTGATTTGCTTAGACAGATGTGTCAGTACGGTGGATTTACCCATCCCTGCTGTATCAGAGATCAGCTTCACTCTCTGGTGCTGTGCTTGCTCCAACATCTTGTCTAAATCACCAGGAGTGTATGTGTGCGAACGGTCGGTATCAATATATTTACGCAGTGTTTCCAAGCTTCCTTGCGATTTCTGCCAAACGAGTTTTCCTGACTTGTCTCTCTGTAGCCAATGCACAGTGCTTTTTGGATTCAGCTGACAGAGTTGTTTGTATTCTTGTTCAGTGATAGCCAGTAAATCAGGAAACTTTTCTTCTCTGTTGTCATTGAGAACGTCCTGTTTAATGATTACTTGTTGATGAAATGTTCTATCAATGTAGTATCTTTCATCGTAAAAATTGCATTTAGAATCCGAAACTTTTTCTTTACCGATGTTAAGATGTTTCTTATGTAACAAGTCAGCAAGGGGCAAGAAATTTGTCGCTGGTGAGTCAGGCGATATGAGTTGATTTAATGCAATTTCACTGTCTTGAAAATGGACTGTATTTTCAAGCAATTTTTCCTGTGAACTTGGTGTTAAATTTCTCAAATTTAACTGTTCATTTCTTGTAACAAATCCATTACTGAGTGTTTCTTTAGCTATGTCTTGCAGACAAGTAACGGTGCCATCTTCTGCCTGCGTGGTCAAAATGATTTTTACAGACATTTTCTGCCTCAGAGTATTAAACAGACTTCCGAATATTTTTTTAATTTCAACATTACACAGTTGACTGCTCTCGCACGACATCATTAACAGATGTGGTGTTGATGTCGACTCCATTAATGCATTCAAATTCACCATTTGATTGACAAGCAACAAGTGCTCTAACGTCAGTACAGTGTAGTGACCTTCACTGCGGAAATCGGTCACGGAGGGTGTCCTTTGCAGCGCTTGATAAACCTTGATTAGCCCTGTCCATGCATCCCCATCAACCATCCGTATATGCAGTACCTTTTGTTCATCACTGTCCAGAAAATCTCTTAAACTCAGTACATCAGCCTTAAATTCCAGTGGGCTTTGGCAAAACTTTTCAAGGTAACGCCTGGTTCCAATCTGATAAATGTTGTTTCTAATCTCGTGTGGTGACAAAGCGCACGCTGTGTTCTCTTTTATCTCAGGGAAAAGTTGAAGCAACCTCTTCACGTAGGGAATCAGTGCCTGTAATGCACTGGCATCTGTACAGCGAATTGTTTTGTTTTCAATCTCAAAGCTTTGTAATATTTTTTCTGCTCCTTCTTGTGCAGGTTTATTTCCGATGGCAGAAAACATTTCTTTAGGCTTAAAGAATTCAGGTAACTGACACAGCCGAAGATAACCCTCCAAAAACTGGCGCTCTTCCTGACTGAATGTGCTTATACTAGTCACCCGGTCGTCATAATTTTGAGTTTGGTAACGAACTGGGTGGTAACCCTTGGGCAGGGAATCTTCGACTGTAATCTCTGTGTGGTAATTATTTAAATGCGTGGCCCATGTAAAGAAACTATTGTATTCATCGCCACGTCGGAAGCCACTGATGGGCCAGTCGATTACCTCTTGTACTTTTAGTTTACCTTTTTCATCTTTACGTACTTGTCCTGTTTCAGGGTCAAAGGTATCCACAATTCTATCCATACTGTGTGTTGCGAGGTTATACAATGCCGTATGCTTTTCCCGCCAGCCCATATCAGACAAATCAACAAAGATGCGATATACCGTCCCTACATGTGCGTTACAAGTGTTAATACGATTTGGAGCGGACAGATAACTGGTGATATATAAGTGCTCTATGTCAATGGAACGCCCGTCGAGGCGTACATCAAGTCTGTCAGCCATTTGTGACAACATGTTTTACAACCTGGGCTGTCAAAAACTACTGTGTGGGGATGATAATTCTGTGGGACATTGTTACTTTTAAGAAACGTATTTCCTTCTGTCTTAAGGTATTCAGTGGTAAAGGTAGTGATTTGCGCTAACCAGCCGCCTAAATAGTGTCCGGTGAAGAACACTTGAAAATTGGTTCCCTTTTCGTGATTAACTTCTCGCATCACTTCAACAACCTTATGTGCAAATGTGCTGGCAGATTCCATTTGTCGAACATACTTATTACGCAGCACCCCCTTTACATCTGCCCACAGTGCTCCCCAGATTTTTGGATCTGTGCCTCGATGAGCAATCACAACCTGCTGATGCTCAGTGTGCCAATACGCTGCTCCAAAATAGCCGTTGTTCACTCCATTATTAGACGCCGTTGTCAGTAAATTCCAGCCGTCGGGTAAAGCCAACCGTGTCTCATACTGAGCGTCAGTCTCTCGTCTTTTGTAGTCTCTGTACGCCTTGTTTGCAAAGTGGGCCAGCACGTAGGGAGTGGGAAAAGCGGGCGTTGTTGTGAGTTGGCTTAGAGGGGTTATGTTTTTGTCTTTCAGGAAATCGTCGATTGTTTGTTTAAAATTTTCGTTGCTCAACTTCAGATCATGATCTACACTTAATTTTCCTGAAAATGGCGGCAAAATTCTTTGCTCACCTGGCCAATCGTTTGGCGACGCTAAAGTTTCTCTCGCGTTGTCGTGTGAACCATCAGTCTGTGAGGCAGACATTACGCAGTCCTGTCTGTGCGCAGTGTGAAGTCAGTCCCTTGCTATGGTACAATACAGTATGAATATTCGCACAAGAGATCAAAGGAGTTTTTACAGAAGAGTGAGATACACTTCACGAATTTAAATAAGTGGCACCTCTGTCTTTATCCGATCTGGTAAAGTATTTTTTACTAATGTAAATTTACTAAGTGAAGGAAACCAACACTAACATTCAACCATGACCCGTGTGTAGTAGAAATTCTCTGAAGTGAGGAACAAAATCCGTGTAGAGACTTGTCACGTGACTCTGGTCCGCCAGCCGATAACACAAGTTCAGCCACCACTGCTCTGCTACAGGTTTAAAAGAAGTGTTCCGCTCTTTGCACACAATACAGTACTGCCTGTGATAACCCAGTTAACTGCAAGACACATTCTAGTGACATCTCCTTGTAATCCATATATAAAGAAATATCTTGCACCACCTACTTTATTGAAGCATTGGACACCGTCGCTCAGTTTGTGTCACACCAGTATTCTGCAGGGGCACAGTGTGGGAACCAGTGACCAAGACTTATTTATCGACGCAGACGTCGGCATGACAGGACAGTAACGTCCAGTAGACAGTCTGCAGGAACTCCCTGTGTAATGTCACGAACTGAAGACACGTGTTGCCCACTCTTACTCCGATGTTGCAGTGGCCCTCGGGGGCATTTTACAGCGCGTAGAATATCCTGGGTCCGTCTACAGCATCACGCCACTGTGGGAACATGTAATGGTGTTAAAGTGTGTGGCAGCAAGTTTCTACCAAACGTCAGTAAGCTTTGCCAACACCAACACAGTGCAGTACCCAATAAACATACACGTAATGTAAAATGCCAACAGTCCCAGCTGTCGTGATATTCGAGGTGCTGCTTCCTCAGCCCAACATCATGGCAGCCTGTGTTCACAGCCACAGCAGTCTCTTCTCTGATGTCTCTCCAGGCCTGCCAACACACAACAACCATAATGTCACACAATTTACAGTGTGTACAGTGCGGCCATTTCCTGCTGACCGCTCAGACTCCTGCCCACAGTGCCCAACTGTCAACATAGAGCAGTACAGTTTAATGTCTTACTGCCTAACCGCAAGGTCCTGATAGCATTACTCAAGGGAACATCAAAATATGAATGTTGAACTGGGGCAGAACAAAACGCGAGATTAAGAGTCAGGGTGCCTGAATTGAAATTTTTTATTGAGATTTGTGAAACGAATTAATGAAGTGATAATTTGTAATTTAAGTAAATTCTGTTCTCCGAAATTAATAATTACTTGAAAGATGCGGCATGAGAAACTCTTGAATCGATAGGAAATATGTTCGGTGGTAAAGTGGTAACTACTACCAGACCACTTCAGTGGAATATTTCATTGGTGACTGTTCTGACACTACCTTGAAAGTAAGAAATCTGGTAAATATACGTACCTTAATTTCGGCATGTTGAGGTTATGTCCGACATATTTAACGTGCGGAGAAACACTGTAATTATACCAGCATATTGTGTGTACAGAATGCTGTTGGTAGGTCTGCAGTTACAGACATGGCGACGGCACGGAGTGTTGAGGTTATGTCCGACATATTTAACGTACGGAGACACACTGTTATTATACCGCCATATTGTGTGTAGGAAATGCTGTTGGTAGGTCTGCAGTTACAGACATGGCGACGGCACGGAATGTTGAGGTTATGTCCGACATAGTTAACGTAAGCATATTGCGTGTTTATGTGTAAATTTGTGCAGAAAATGAAACCAAAACAACAATACTTCTAAAACTGCTACTGCTGCTGCCACTACTACTACTACTAATAGTAGTACTTCTACTACTGCAATAACAATGATTATAATAATAATAATAAACAAGCGTGATGTAGAAAGAAGAAGACATTATGAATATCTCTGAATACTGCATGTGGACTGTAAAGATAAAAGTGACGCCAGTAATAAAAAGTTTATCTGAAACAATCTAAAAATCATTCAGATAATACATAAACAACAAAGCACGACAGCACGATATCAAGGAAATACAGAAAACAGCCATGTTGGGCACAGCGCACGTATTGCGCGAAGTGCTAAATAGTGGGAAATTGCATTACACGCAGCTTATATTGTAACTACAGGATAGCTGCGACACTGTGTACCCTATTTGCGTGGGTTGTTTCAGGTATGTGGTTGTAAATGCCCTGCATAATTCTAACAAATAATAATGATTATGATAGTAATAGTAATAATAATAACCAAGTATGAACAGAAATGTAACAAAAGGCACAGGACTAGAAATGTGTGCCGCTGCAGCCAGCTGTCAGTTCCTGCTGTAAAATTGCCCTGAGACCTGCTGCAGTCGGGATACAGGCACTGTACACACTCTGCCTACAGCAATCTACAGCTTCAGTGCCGAAGAAAGCGCTGTACCGTCTGCGTGTTATGTTACTTAAACCGGCAATGAACTGTGCGGTGAACACAGTCAGGCGACTTGACTCTATCTTGACAGGAAGTAAAGTAAAATGGCTACATAAAGCAAAATATTCCTGTGTTGACTTTTCACATTCATACAATGACTTGCGTCCACGTTACGTGCTGTGACGTCACACAGTACCGTGAGCAGACACCAGAGCTGCGGAGGAACTCTGGAAAGGGAAGCCAAATCCCACTCTGTACTGTGCTGTTCTTAGCAGTTCCTCGCTACACTGAAAGTGGGTTCTGCAGCAGAACTGGTGGAGGGCACAGTACATTGCTGTTAAACGGTAGTTGGTCTTACAGATACACTGCTGTGTTGTTGTTGTGAAGAACATGTTACCTAAGCACAGACAATGACTCAGTTCTGAAGGCGGCAAATATATTTTAGTAAATAATTAAAGTAACCTCAGGCTTCGAATGGTTGAAACTGGAAAATCTGACTCAACATGAAAAAGAGGTGTCAGAGTGGTGCAGGTAGGACATGGGCGTTCTTTGTTCCTGCACGCACGCTTGACACAATATTCGTGCCACCTATGCAGACAATTCAGCCCCACTAACTGTCCTACGGAACAGCAAACAGACGTGTCTTTTGGTAACTGTACGTTCAGTGCCTGCGGTCGGATCCAGTTTTGCAACGGACTGTACCGGTACCAGTAAACCAGAGTTCAAAACTGTGCAGGTGTCACACACCAACTGCTAAGCACGCTTTGTGCTGCAAGGCGTGTCAGAAACCGTGCGGCTTTGAAAGGCAAGAAAATGTACGGATATTGTTCTGCACGTTAAGCGAAGGGCACAAACTGTGCAGGGAAGGAAACGGCTGTGTTTGCCGGCTCACACAGTCTTTCTACCGACAGCTTATCAACTGGCTGTACCGTACCGCGTGCTTATGTGATGTGGAGCGACGGTGTGAGTACTGAACGGCTGGACTGCTGTGAGTGGAACTGGCACACGTTGTGAAGAACTGCGTGAGGGTGTACAGGTCTGTACCGTGATTGGTTCGGTTTGGTTGGTTTGTTGCACAGAAACATAAATGTCCGTTACGAATTTTAACATTATTAATTCCGTGTTGGTTATTCATTTTCTGATATAAGGGACAAATTACGACACGGTGTGCGGCTAATATATGTTCTTTTAATTTGAATTTCATTAGTAGAGTCCAAAACACAGGAACACAGGCGTTACGAGTTCTATCGGGACACCGTGCTGTGTCTTAAGGTACAACAGGCACAGGATCTACGGGACAGGCAGTCTGTAACAGGAACACAGGCGTTATGAGTTCTATCCGAACACCGTGCTGTGCCTTACGGTACAACAGGCACAGGATCTAAGGGCCAGGCAGTCTGTAACAGGAACACAGGCGTTATGAGTTCTATCGGAACACCGTGCTGTGCCTTACGGTACAACAGGCACAGGATCTAAGGGACAGGCAGTCTGTAACAGGAACACAGGCGTTATGAGTTCTATCGGAACACCGTGCTGTGCCTTACGGTACAACAGGCACAGGATCTAAGGGACAGGCAGTCTGTAACAGGAACACAGGCGTTATGAGTTCTATCGGAACACCGTGCTGTGCCTTACGGTACAACAGGCATGGGATCTAAGGCACAGGCAGTCTGTAACAGGAACACAGGCGTTATGAGTTCTATCGGAACACCGTGCTGTGCCTGACGGTACAACAGGCACAGGATCTAAGGGACAGGCAGTCTGTAACAGGAACACAAGCTTTATGAGTTCTATCCGAACACAGTGCTGTGCCTCACGGTACAACAGGCACAGGATCTAAGGGACAGGCAGTCTGTAACGGGAACACAGGCGTTATGAGGTCTATCGGAACACCGTGCTGAGCCTTACGGTACAACAGGCACAGGATCTACGGGACAGGCAGTCTGTAACAGGAACACAGGCGTTATGAGTTCTATCGGAACACCGTGCTGTGCCTTACGGTACAACAGGCACAGGATCTAAGGGACAGGCAGTCTGTAACAGGAACACAGGCGTTATGAGTTCTATCGTAACACCGTGCTGTGCCTTACGGTACAACAGGCACAGGAACTAAGAGACAGGCAGCCTGTAAGAGGAACACATGCGTTCTGAGTTCTGTCAGAATACCGTGCCGTGCCTTACGGTTAAACAGGCACAGGAACTAAGGGACAAGCAGTCTGTAACAGGAACACAAGCGTTATGAGTTTTATCGGAACACCGTGCTGTGCATTACGGTAAAACAGGCACATGATCTAAGGCAGTGTGTAACAGGAACACAGGCGTTATGAGTTTTATCGGAACACCGTGCTGTGCCTTACGGTACAACATGCACGGGATCTAAGGGACAGGCAGTCTTTAACAGGAACACAAGCGTTATGAGTTTTATCGGAACACCGTGCTGTGCCTTACGGTACAACAGGCACAGGATCTAAGGGACAGGCAGTCTCTAACAGGAACACAGGCGTTATGAGTTTTATCGGAACACCGTTCTGTGCCTTACTCTACAACAGGCACAGGATCTAATGGACAGGCAGTCTGTAACAGTAACGCAGGCGTTATGAGTTCTATCGGAAAACCGTGCTGTGCCTTACGGTACAACAGGCACAGGATCTAAGGGACCGGCAGTCTGTAACAGGAATACAGGCGTTATGAGTTCTTTCGGAAGAAGTGCTGTGCCTTAGGGTACAACACCACAGGATTTAAGGGACAGGCAGTCTTTAACTGGAACACAGGCTTTATGCGATCTATCGGAAAAGGTGCTGTGCCTTAGGGTACAAGAGGCACAGGATCTAAGTGACAGGCATTCTGTACCAGAAACACAGGCGTTATGAGTTCTATCAGAACACCGTGCTGTGCCTTAGGGTAGAAAAGGCATGGGATCTAAGGGACAGGCAGTCTGTAACCGGAACACAAGCCTTATGCGTTGAATGGGAAATAGTGCTATGCCTTACGGCTGTTTTATTACACTGCAGCAATGCGAATTATTGTATCGATTCCTGAAACTGAGTACTGCTTTTCGGAGAATGGGAAAGATGCCCCACTGGCTAAAGATTCCCCACCGTCTGTTACTTCGAAACCTTAGACCTAGGAAGCTGCACTTATTACACTCTTAGTGGGTCTTCCAACGATGCGTGTGGGTTTGTGAATATCACAATTTCTGTTTTGTTCGCAAAGCCCTGACAGTGTTTTTAAAGTAAGTAAATCATTTCTATCCCTCTATATATCAGAGAGCTTTTCTTTAATTATGTTCGGATTCTATTTACGTACATTAAATTTACCAACACTTTTCCCGAAGGAACAATGGAATTTTGTGTACTGATTTGTATTGTTAGAAACCTTCGCAAGTCACGCCTTAGCCGCGTGATCAGCCGGGGTATCTTTGCTCCACGTTTGTGTACAGTCGCCCGACTGAATGATGGATAAAGTTGCCCCACTGATACTTTAAATTTCTTGGTTGAAGTATTCGAATTATTTTCTGCATTTTGTTTGATATGTTAATGAAATACTACAAAATTGTCGCCTACCTGCTTTGACACATATTTTATTCACCGACGCTACATGTTAAAGAACGTATTAAAAAAGCGCACCTTCACTCCCGCATCCGTCCTTTCCCCAACTCCCATTCAGTTTTTCAGGAAGAAAAGCCGACCAGAATTTTAAAACTTGGGGCCATCAAGGGTAAAAACAAGTTTCCATGGAGAGTTCCCACTAACTGACCAACCATCAAGAAAAAGAGACTAAAAGTCAAACATAGGTAGAATAATTTCGAGAAAAAGTGTCGCCAACCAAAGTTGAACAATTCTCATAAAAATGACGCCAGTAATAAGGTAGCGGTCTGCCAGCCGGAAGTGACGTCACACCCCCACCCCGATCAATGACTTTTTATTGCCATAATTAATAAGAAAATTACCTTGATTGACATAATTAATATGAAAATAAACTTAATATGCAAATTACTTTGATTGCTGTATTAAATAGGCAAATTAACATAATTGATACTCAAAGCAACCTAATTAATATGCTAATTACCTTTATTGACCTAATTAATATTCAAATCAACCTAATTAATAGGTATGATAAATTAAAATTGACCGAATTCCGATTGAGGTGAATAACGTAACTGTACACAAACTACCAGACAGTACGGTGTCAGGGCATGTCAATAACCTTAGAGTAAACAAACTACCAGACAGTACGGAGTCAAACCACCATCTTGAATTTTTGAATTTAGGCGCCATTTTTAAATTTTCGCGCCATGTTTAAGTGTTACTAACCTAAGTGTAAACAAACTACCAAATTGTACGGTGTCGGGAGTGTCAATAACCTTACTGTAAAGAAGTACCAGACAGTACGGTGTCAATCCGTCATCTTTAATTTTTGAATTTAGGCGCCATTTTTAAATTTTCGCGCCATGTTTAAATATTAATAACCTAAGTGTAAACAAACTACCAGACAGTACTGTGTACGGACGTGTCAATAACCTATCTATAAACAAAACTACGAAACTGTACGAGGTCAATCCGCCATCCTGAGTTTTTAAATTTAGGCGCCATTTTTAAATTTTCGCGTCATGTTTTAATGTTACTAACTTAACTTAAACGGAGTTACCAAACTTACGGTGTCAATAACCTATCTGTAAACAAGCAAACAAACTGTACGGCATTAATCAGCCATATTGGAATTTTTTATATTTTAAATACCCCACCATTATTCTAGAAATATGCCGCGCGTGATGTAAAGTCAAGCAAGTGAAAAACCTAAGTTAAAAGAAGTTACAAAACTGTACGATATTAAAGCAGCCATATTGAAATTTAGCCATCAAGTGACGCGAACTTTTTTTTAAAATTATTATGGTATAGCGACTGTTGTTTGGAGGAAAAAGCGTAGCCTGGAGGTAGAATGCGAGGCCCAAGATGTGCAAACCTTATGTTCGAATCCTACCTGGTTGACTGCCCTTTTTTCAATTTTGGGGTAGGATAGGAAGGTTACCTAAAACGATCCCACCCTTTGGTGTAATTTATTATTGTGAAAAGATAATAATGAAATAAATGGAACAGTTTTTCTATTTACAAGTATATAAAAACTATTTTTTCTTTTTAGTACAACTCAAGATATGCTTTATAATACAAAGGTATAAAAATTATAGCAATTGTGTTGACACGTTTGTTACATGTATTTATGTAACGACACGGTTTTATTTATTTAACTTGTAACGGAGTTACAGGTTTTAATTTTGCGCTTACCACATGTATGTGGCTGTACTAGTACTGTGCATTAATATCATTTAACGAAAGAAAAACTTAGTTTAAGAATCGAAGGCGTTACAAATACAGTTTACCATTTTCTGAAGTAATGTGTGATTTAAAGCCTATAAATATCAGGATTGTAATATTAGCACTAAACAGGACGTAAACGAATTTAATAAGTTAAAACCAGTACAGGGGTCTGGGTGGAGGCCAGCAGACTTGTATAGACTTGCTCGAACTATCCAAGACCGTTTAAGCTGGGTACTGTTATTGCATTGAAACGGGGAAAGTGGGTGCTTTAAGATACAAAGACTTCAGAGGTTTTTTTACAAGCTTATACATGAAGTCCTAAAGGTGCCTTAAAGGTAGGGTAGCCAGGGTCAGTAACCTTTGTTAGAATGTTATGATCTGCTAGATTAAGCTAACAGGTGGGTTGCTTTAATATATTAAACGATGGTGCCAGAACACTTGACAATGAAGCAGGATTGTTTTAAAACATTAAATTTTAGTACATAAATTAATATAGGATAACACAGCATTTAAAACGAGAGACAGAAATAACCTAAGGTACATTTACGTATGTAGGTAAAGGGTAATTGAAGTATTGTAGGTACGAGTTATTTCTGATTACGGCATCACTTTAGGGGAAGCAGGAAAATGTACTACCCCACCAGTCAGGCACGATGGGTAAAAATCTTGGCACATCTTGTCTTGTCTTCCTAAAATCCATTCTTTTCCATGTTCCGAATTCTTGATTTCAGTGTAAACAAAGAGTTAAAAAACATGTCCACCCTCACCTCGACTGCCTTTGAAGTATAAACTTGTCATAAAGGCTTTCTGTGCTAGGTTGTTCAACACGACAACATTACAGTCTTTCTAAAGACTTTCTTTTCCGTGTTCTGAATCCCTGACAGACAAAAAAGTGGCAAACAGGTCTCAGCGCGCCCGGTTCCCACCCTCGCTTTAGTGCTTTACCCCCTTTTAAGTTCACAATGCTCACTCCCTCTCTTTTACTGTTATCTAAGCACAAAGACCGATGGACATCCTCTGGAGGTTCTGACTTTCCATGCTGAGTTGCTGGTGTGGTGTCAACAGCGCGCTAGTGACCTGTGTGTGCGTCTCACCTCGATTCAGTTCAAGTAACACGTCTGTATCACGTACTGCTGAAATTAAGTAATTTTAATCGCTCTTTACGTTGGTAGTAATTACTCTACTAATAGTTTCCGTACTTAAGTGTAAACTCAGTTTGCATGTTCACAAACATGTTCTAAATTCGTACCACCTCCTCGTTTGTAATATGTAATAAGTTCTAAACTCCGTAACAATCTCTCCGTGATTCATCTACTAGCAATAAAAACTTACAGCGCCAAACGTTCACAGACCTCTCTTTTAATCCGTCGTGTACGTATCTTTAAAGATGGTGAGTTAATCTCCGCACACAATAGTTTCTGGTGCATTGCATAACACTTAGTTTTGTTTTGTAACTGCAGATATTAATTCCTGTGTCATACAGCTATCTCGACAAGACTTGACAATGTCAGTGTAAAATAATAATAGCCTAGTGACTTCCAGACCGTCCTCATATTTGTGATGTGTTCTAACTTAATTTTTCCTCATCTTTCAGTGCCATCTCAAATCCGGAGCCAGGTATCTGTAATTCATCTGCTAGACAAAAGGCGTGTTGCGGCTCTACCCTTTGCTGTCACGGTTTCAAAAAAATTCACACACTCTCCACTACAGTTCAACATATACACAGTTGATCACCGACGCCATAGTACCATTCTCCGTCGAGACGTGCCAGTTGCGAACCAGAGTAAAGAAATTTTTGTCGTTATCTGTGATTAATAATGGACGTGTAAGCGCATTTTACAAACCTATTGTCATTAATGTTTTCTTGCGTATGTCAGTGTTACATGTACGTAGTTGTCTTCGTAGCAATACAAAGTGCCCCAGCGTGGGTCTGAAAATTACAAGTTCTTCTTGTGATATTGTGATAATTCCAAAAGAGTGGTTCCTCCTTGTAACATGTAAACCTTGATACAAGGGTATATTGTGCATCACCTGAAAAACTCACGTCATAATTTCAGTTTGTACTGTGAAAACAGCAAACGCATTACGTGTAACTACTATCATATGTGGTTGAGCAAATCTCAGTGGAAATACCTCATGCACTTGGCATATTTTTGTATAAACTAACATCCTACCCAACCCCAAAATTGAAAAAAGAGTAGTCTACCAGGTGGAATTCGAACCTAAGGATTGTACATCCAGGGTCTCGCATTCTACCGCTAGGCTACGCTTTCCCCTCCAAACAACAGTCGCTATATCGCAATACTTTAAAAAAGTTCGCGCCACTTGATGGCTAAAATTCAATATGGCGGCTTTAATACCGTACAGTCTGGTAACTTCTTTTAAGATAGGTTTTTCACTTGCCTGACTTTACATCACGCGCGGCATATTCCTAAAGTAATGGCGGGGGTGTTTAAAATTTAAAAGAATCCAATGTGGCTGATTAATACCGTACAAATTGGTTGCTTGTTTACAGATAAGTTATTGACACCGTAAGTTTGGTAAGTCCGTTTAAGTTAGGTTAGTAACATTAAAACATGGCGCGAAAAATTAAAAATGGCGCATAATTAAAATATTCAGGATGGCGGATTGACACCGTGCAGTTTGGTACTTTTGTTCATATTTAGGTTATTGACACGTCCGTACACCGTACTGTCTGGTAGTTTGTGTACACTTAGGTTATTAATATTTAAACATTGCGCGAAAATTAAAAAATGCACCTAAATTAAAATTTAAAGATTGCTGATTGACACCGTACTGTCTGGTACTTTGTTTACAGTAAGGTTATTTACACATCCCGACACCGTACAATCTGGTAGTTTGTTTACACTTAGGTTAGTAACATTTATACAATGCGCGAAAAGTTAAAAATTGCGCCTAAATTCAGAAATTCAAGATGGCGGCTTCACACCGTACAGTTTGGTACTTTGTTTAGAGTTGTGTTAGTGACATTTAAACATGGCTCGAAAATTGAAAAATGGCGCCTAAATTAAAAAATTCGAAATTGCCGTTTGACTCCTTACTGTCTGGTAGTTTGTTTACAGTAAGGTTATTGACACGTCCTGACACCGTACTGTCTGGTAGCTTGTCTACAGTTAGGTTTTTCACCTCAATCGGAATGAGGTTAATGATACAAATTAATTAGGTTGATTTTAATATTAATTAGGTCAATAAAGGTAATTAGCACATTAATAGGTGACGTTGCATATTAATTATATTAATTTGAATATTTATTATAGCAATAAAATTAATTTTCATATTAATTAGGTTCATTTGCATATTAATTGGGTCGATCAAGGTAATTTTCTTATTATTTAGGGCAACAAAAGTCATTGCCCCGTGGGTGGGGTTGTGACGTCACTTCCGCCTGCCAGACCATTACCCTTTCTTCTGACGCCAGTGACTGCTGTGAATAATGTAATGATTGCTGCTGTGTAACTACGGAGGAATGCGACTGGATAAAATGCTCATTCTGTGAAAAGTTGCTCTTTTAAAAGTGCACAGTTTTCTCCAAACCCTGCATCGATTGTGGACGTAGCCACCCTTCTGAGAATCTTAAAATACGTAAGAAATGTACAAAGAAGTGAGGAGTCTCACAGTGTTCTTGAACATATGTTGTTTTATTTGATTATAATTTTTAGTTCAAAATTATTATTTTGTGTTGAATTTTTTGTGGGACATCTTTCGCCACACATATGCCAAAAACGCCCCGTTTGCATACGTTTGTAATTTTTATTGCTGTCAGTAAATGAATTTACATTTGCTGTAAAGTTAGTGACCGTTTTGTAGCCTACTACACCTGTTTCACTCCCCAGATATAGCTTTCTTTTGCTACACATCATGGTAAAATTCTGTCAGAATAAAAAGTGGGGCATCTTTGCCCGAAGATAAGAATGCAGATTCATGTTCCGTTCGTTGGAAGGTGGGTCACAGCAGGTGGAAACTGGTGTTAGAGCATGAATACAGTGCGTACAGTTAACGTTACGTGCAAGCATCTGGACTCGAACCAAAACCACTCGCTGTGCAGTGTGCAATATTCTTACTGTCCGCATACATGCACAAAGGAAATGACAGCCAGCCGTTCCGGTAAGGCAGTGCACAGCAGGTGTCAGTATTTGGAACTGTGCATTGCTGTGAGAACGCATTGCTACAGCCGGCCGGTAACAGGCTGTCACCGGTACACTGCACAGCTTGTAGGGTGGAAGGGAAACCGGGCTGCATTATTGTTGGTCGGATTGTGTTAAATTGCATTTTAATTGTGTTAGAAATAAAATACGGTACACGAACTGCATTCACATCTCTGTTATTGTGCCTGTAGCGTTGGCACAGCAGTGGCACATCATGGATTATAATACTGCATTCAACGGTGAACTGAATTAAATATTGAAAAACGAAGACTGGAGAAATGTGAGAAATAGTTGTGTTTATTCTTGAGAATCGAGATCGGACGAAATCGCTTGAAAAATCTGTAGAATATTCGACTGCACCATACCAAATCTAACGAAAGAGACACGATTTTTACCCAGCTTTAAAAATTCGAAATCCGCTGCCTCACACACAAAATAATTCGGAAGGATATTTTTGATCCAGAAGTGGGACGTGTTAACGCTTTGACAGCATAAGACTTAGGGAAATGCACGCATAGCTTTAACGGTTCTGGTGCGTTCGTTCATTTCAATCAGCACGAAAGAAAGGGTTGCGTACGGAAATGCATTGGCCTTAAATATGTGTTTGATATGTGTGCATAACTGCTGTGACAAGTGTTTTTGTTTTTCTGAACATGTAGCGAGTTGTGCTGTAGAGGCCAGCTGGGTGCATGCAGGTGTTTGTGGCAAGTGTCCGCTAGTGCTGTTGGGTTTTAAAGAAAACTGGAATGAGTCGAGGAATTTTAGTTAAGACCAGAAACACCAAGTTCCATGACAACACGTTCAGCAGTTCTGCAGTTGTTACATGGGGACGGACGGACAGACAGGACTGCAGGAACCAAAAGACGAATTTCTGTAGCTGTCTTTCGCGAACTCTCCCACACAGTGACACAGTGAATGCAGGCGTACAGTGCTGCTGAGTGCTGCTCACAGAGACACAGTGCCAGTCACGGTGAGCATCTTACCGCGCGGCACATTTAATGTACAAACACAAACTGTACAAGTGTGCAACTGAACTGTACTTACAGTAATTACACAGAAGCTGCTGCTGCGTGTTCAGCTGCACAAGAGAAGCTCAAATTTCATGCCGATATCTTCTGTAGTGTATTGCAGTCCGTTGGTTGAAATTATATGCGAGCATGCAATCAATCATATGCAAAGATTAGATCGTCCAAATTCACGCTATTGGCTGAAAAGATTGGAATGTTTTTAGAGTGACAGTGAAGGTTATTAATTATAGACTGGACTAAAAACGGTTTGTACTTTGACACTGTTCAGTGCCAAAGCTTCCAAAATGCCTCTCTGTGAGCGCCGTAAGTGCTTGAATATTTGTGACAAGATATTGCGGGGTAAACTGAGTCAGGTGATAATGTGTAAACACTTGTGTTTGAAGTTTGTTTTAAAATGATACCATATCTCAAGGGTGTAAGTTGGATTTCATAACTAAACCTGTCCGTCTAAACTGCTTATCTGCACTGAGCAGTGGCTGTCAGTGCGATAATTATGGCAGCTGTGTGCCAGTAACGTAACTCTGCACAGCACAATACAATCTGCAGACCCAGCGTGACACGCACAGTTTGCTGGCTATATTGAATTTCACATGCCCATGTCCAACGGTTTATCATCATCAGAAACAGAAACGTAACCAAACATCGGTCCTGCCTCCATCTTGCCTTTTCACATCTTTGACAATTGTTGCACGTTTTTCCGCGATCTACTGTCGTGTGCAGAATTTCAGTGCCCCTCACACCTCAAACGTTAGCATGTCTTCCACATTGTTATTGCTGGGTGCAGGATATTAAGCGCAAGCCGTCGCGACACTCGCCAAGGTCATCGTCATTTTCACGACGGGATTTGTAACGGTCGGTCACATGGTTCAGCAGTTTAAATGCTGGAGACAGACAGACAGACAGGCAGGCAGGCAGGCAGGCAGACGGACAGACGGACGGACAGACAGACAGACACAAGGATACAGCAGCACCATGTCGGTGTTAGCAGTGCGCAATGTACAAAGTTTCCTTTCCACAAAGCCAGCACTGTTCCCGTTACATTGCCGGACTGTCTGCCTGTCTACTGCTTCATCTGTTGAACCAGCTGACCGACTGTCACGGTATGTGAATATGTTGCATTTGAAGGTCACCGCAACGCCGTAATTTTCAGTTCCCTGCAGTCAGTAATAACAACATGGCGGACACTCGAATTTGTGAAGACGTAGCGACACTAGCGCCACATACTTTAGGGACCTAAAAGAATGTTTATGTTGCTTGGAGTCACATGCGTGTGTTGGGGTGTGTGTCTGAGATAAAGGGTGGGGGAAATGTGGCTGTTCAACTGTGGTTAAGAAGGATTTGGGTTATAGTGGGATTTTCAGTGAAGGAATGTACAGCACAGCTGGCGGTCAGCACGGATTGTGTGGGGTTTGCGACTGCGTGACTGCGGTCACGTAGGCAGCTATAGCGTTTTATGTGTAGGACTTCTCCACTGTCAGCAGACTTCAACGTCCTTAATGCCCACGTGCACAGGCACTTTGGCTTCTCCCTTTATACAGAGTGAATAAGTAAGTAAATTTTTTCTTTCACGGTGACAAAATCACGGAACAGCACCAAGCAGACAGGTGAAAAGACACACAGAAGCGGTACGTTGCAACGTGTTTGTTGGGGGCAGTGGGAGTTGTTAATTGTAGGCTGGATTGGAAACGGTGTGTACTTTGGTACTCTTCAGTGTCGAAACTTGCATAACTCGTCGCTGTGGGCGCCGTAAATACTTGAATATTTGTGATAAGATATTGCAGGATAAACTGAGTCAGGTTACAGTGCGTAAACACTTGAGTTTGGTATTTGTGTTATAACCATTGCTTATGTCAAGGGTATAAGTTGGATTTAAGAACTAAACCTTTCAGTCTAAACTGCTTGATTCCACTGAGCAGTGTCTGTCAGTGCGATAATTATGGTAGCTGTGTGCCAGTACCGCGATATATATGTCGGCAGTGTCACTATCCGTCGGTTGCACAAATTAACCCTTTCAGGTGAAGCCCACCTCACACTGCAACTGAGGGTCAGCCTTTCCCATTTAGTGTACAGACTTTAGCCGGCGCTCCCTTCATGCGGTGGGCGGGGTGGGGGGACCAAATTTTTTTACCGGGAACCGAACTCAGTTCTCGACGGTTGTGTACTAAGAAAACCACAACAGTCACTCGTCTGAGTTACAAAGCAAGACCCGTCACTACGCAGTGCTGACTCCACTCGCTGCAGACGTGGAAACCGTCAGCATTGCGTAGGAATGCAGGAGTGGGCAGTTGTGTTGCGTCGAATCTTTAGTTTTCATGTCAGTAACAAAAGTTCAGTGCGTCAACACGCTGTTGGGCCGTGCCTGTAACACTAACTGTCTGCGGACCGATATAGATATTAACTTCTTTCTGCCGCCCCCAGGGGCCGCGCAATCTGAGGCGTGGGTCCGCGACCGCGTGACAGCGTCTTGGGTTTGAATCCCATCGGTGGCATGCATGTCTCTTGTCTCTGTTGTGTGTTGTCAAGTAGAGGTCTTTGCGTCGGGCTGATCCCTCGTCCAGAGTAGTCTTACCGAGTATGTATGTGTCCATGTGTGTGGGATTTATGTGAAACAGTAACCCTCTGCAGCTGCAGTGAGAAGGTACACGAGGTAGACAAAAAAATATTTTTCTCTCCCCCAAACAGTCGCTGCTTCTCCGTTACACCGGCCAGCTGTTTAGGTGAACAGTATTTTGTGAATTCCGCTGGCCACACCAAACCGACACATTTCTTGGCACAAGTGCGGGTCTCATGTATTGCGGCAGGCGGTACGTGTGGCGGTTTGTGTGCTTTAAGGGGTTGAATCCTAACTTCCTTCCGGTGATTTGCACTTTTCTTTACCTTGTGACACCACTTTGATTTTCAGTGTAATGTGATACTCGCTTTAGCGCCCCGATGTGTGTCATTGCTGGGCTCTGTCCCGTGACATTACACGTACTTCCAAACCTGCAAAAGAATATGTGTTTTGGTATTTGGTGCACAGAAATGTTTATCGAAGTGTAACTGAAATGAGCTTTGAACATCCACTTGAATTTTGTACGATTTCATACGGCTGTGTTAATTGAACGAAAAAAGTACCAGCGGGAAACGAAATTAATGAAGTGACAGTTGCAATGCTTACAGTGACTGTATGGAGCAGTAAATTACCAATTGTTTCTACACAGCGCCGATCATTTTCAAAGTTAGGAGGGACATTTGTGTAGTTTTATTTGATCCCGCCTTTCCATAAGCGGTACAGGAAGACTTGCTGAAGGCGTAAAGGTTTGTGCTGGAATAAAGAAAAAATACGAAATGATAGAGGTCATCCTGTTGTGTATTGATATTCATCCGGAGTTTGTTGTTTCTCGAGTTCTGTTTTGTATCCAATTTCATGTTCATATCTCATGTTGTTTTTAAAAGCGTTGTTAGTAAATTTCGAGGGTAACATATACAGAGTGTTGTACTTCAGGTGTGGCTACAGTAGTAACCACAGCGTGTCCTGTGGTCTTCTAATAACTACACGAAAGTAGTAGCAATCATCTTCGCAATTGCGCAAAGCCCTTCTTCAGAAGGCAGTACTTCCACTGCTGGCGAAGATATTTCCCACATTTTGTGAATCCCGAATGTTCATTACCATATTCACAAGAGCCCGCCACATGTTCTATCCTCATCGAGAGTAATGATTTCTACGCCCTCCCACATTCCTAAGAGCCATTTAAATACTCTCCGCCTACGCCTAGATCTTCCCAGTGGTCTCTTTCCTGAAGCTATGCTCACCCAATCACTGTAAGCGTTTCCCTTATCCCCCACTCAGGCCACGTGCCCCGCCGTGTCAGACCTTTCTATTTTGTCACCTGAATAACACTTGGTGAGGAGCATGAATCACGAAGCTCCTCATTACGCAGTTTTCTCCAGTCCCTTCCTGCCCCTCCCTCTCCCTCAGCACGCTGTACCCGATCACCTTCAGCCTGTGCACAGCGACCGGACAGCTACATGTCCTGTAAAACGGACAGCCAGCACGAGGCCTGTCCGTCCGCACGTTCTGCCTCCGGAAGCATTTAACGGACTTCAGCCATAATCTGGTCCTATAAAAGGAGTGGGGATGGCAAAGTTAGTAAAGGGGCTGGGCTGCGGGCCGGACGGTACGGGGTTTGAATCCCGGTTGGATCAAATATTGTTATCTTCCCCAAAACTTCGTGACCTGTTCTGTGGCACACCCGGTCTCCTGTAGAATTGGTACCGGGGTTTATTTCCCAGGGGTAATGCGGCCGGGCGTGAAGTTAAAACACTCAGTTCCCTCCAGTGCAGAGGTTAAGAACGAGTGGATCTATAACTCCGATCCCCCTATATGCCTTCATGGCGTGTACAGGGACAACGTCAGCCTATATAAAGATTTTGACGCAATATATCTTGATGTTTCTACCTCTCCAGTGTGTTCTGTCAACCTCTAAGGCAGCTCTGTGAAGCTTCACACAAATGCACACCCCTGCCGACTGAAGGCACGGTACAGCAGTCCCAAGGCACAGCGTCCTGTCATAATGGTAGCGCGTAATTATTCCCCACCTGTTACCGGAGTGTCCCTCCTGAGCTAATTGCCAGGCACACAGAGCGGAAGGAAGTTGCGTGAATAAAACAATAAATACTCAAGGAAGAATATTTTCGAAGTTTCGGTTCTGCTGGGGCGTCATGTAATGTCGGCCGGTGTTCAGTTCCAGACGTTTCGGAAAATCCGAATGTTTTCACATTCAGGATCAAGCAGACAACAGTGTCACACATCGGCAGACTTACATCTCCTGCAGCACCTGTCTGATGGTCTCAAAAATGACTTTCCGTTCCTCACATTCTAGACAGCGCGCGTAACTCTAGACGTTCAATTGCTGGCCTGCCTTCTGACATTATACAGCGCACGTAACTCTAAACGTTCAATTGCTGGCCTGCGTTCTGACATTATACAGCGCACGTAACTCTAAACGTTCAATTGCTGGCCTACGTTCTGACATTAGACAGCGCACGTAACTCTAGACGTTCGCTTGCTAGC
>BLKM01000106.1:83712-97772 GCA_013340265.1 Coptotermes formosanus
GAGGGATCGGCCCCTAGCAGCAGAGACCTCTACCTGACAACACAAACACTGTACAAGACAAACATCCATGCCCCGGTGGGATTCGAACCCACAATCCCAGCAAGCACTCGGCCGCAGACCTACGCCTTAGACCGCGCAGCCACTGGGATCGGCTGAGCCAATCGGAATTTCCATAGGCTCCGGAGAGTATCGGTGTCGATCACGCATCATGCAATTCCCCAGCGGAGCGTGCGCGGGTGCCTTCTGCTACCTGTGAAGGTGGTGGTGGGAGGTTTGGTGTGTGTTTGGCTCCAGGTGTGTGCGCACTGCCTGATCCGCTCCGCTCGAGGCTCGAGCCAGGACAGGCGGTTACTCTCTCTCTCTACCTGTCGCTGCGTTACGTCTATTGGTGCTGTGTGCGGCCGGCGGTTTGGTATGTACCTGTGGCTGTGTTTCAGCGCCTGTGTGTTTGGTATTAGTTTGCTTTCGTGCTTTCCTACGGGGCTTTGAACCGTCCGTCCCGCAGTCGCTGCTGCGGTGATTTGCAGTGGGGAGAGTCGCCCTCTGCCCAGTGGACAGGAAGAGAGAGAGCGGTAGAGAGAGTTGATCCTTGCCCAACTCCTGGGGGTGGGGGGGGGGGGCCCCCTCTGATGTGTGATAAGTATTTCGGGGTTGCTTGCAGGGAGTCGGCCCGTTTAAGAAGAATTGTTGTATTTTGTGTTTAACGTACCTTTCTACAAGTAACACTGTGTGTTGTTACTTTGAGAAGAGCTGTACTGGTGCATATTTTGTTATTAATATATGCACACAGATGTTATTACTGCATGTTTTTGGAGTGACACGATTTTGGCTGGTGTCTGCACTACCACGTGGACGGATATTTGGTTGGGTCTCGTCTGCCCAAACGTCCAATGCCGCGAGTAGATGTGTCACCTCTCCTGTGTTAGCCGTTTGGGGTATTAAGGGGGAGGGGTTCACGGCTATTACGAATTATACAAACCGAAGTAGAGGGAAGGTTCTTTTCGGCCTCTGGTACAGTCGAGATATCGAATGGGTTCATCAAGTAATCCTTTAATGCCCATCAGTGCAGTCAACGCGTCAGCCTTGCCGCACATTGTCAAGTGGGACAGACAAACACGAATGGAATTATAACAGTGATTTTATAATTCCCCAGTTTGTGAGTGTCAACAGGCAACTGTTGCTTATTAATAATATTATTATTATTAGTAACTTCTAAATCTGTAAAGAATTATTTACGTAACAGCAGGGTGTGTGAACTCTAAACATGTCGCCTGTACCACACATATTCGCGTAATTACATTTTCACTTTATTTTAGAAAATATATGTTGCACGAAACGAGTTGCTGTGTACATAATTTACGTCCGTACGAAATTTCACATGGCTGTATCCAGTGGCCCATTATCTTGACTAACCGAAACTTAACCAAATATTTGTACTGCCGCCATCTTGCTGTCTCATGTCCTGTAAGTACAGCACCTTTACAAACGCTGCACAATTCCCCACGATCTACTCGTGTGTATATATAATATCAGTGTGTACATGTGGGTGTGGCTCGCACCTCAGAACTTCGCGTCTCCTACACATTCTTTCTGCTGAGTGCAGGAGATTAAGCATGTGGGCCTGCCAGACAGTCACCCACAGTAAGAGCCCACACACTGGTCCGTAACTGGTCCTGGTGTCTAGCACGGACTGTACCATGTGGATTTTCCTGTGCCTGCTGCTGTTGGCTGTGAGCACTTTCCGTGCCAACTCTGCCAAAACGTGCCTCGTCTGGGAAGGGCACTGGTGTGAGAAACTGAATGCCGAAAAATTCTCCCCCGGTGTGCAATCGGCAGGCCTTAGACCCTGCACAAGTTGTAAATGGGGAGGTAGAGCAGCTGTTCGTGAAGTACCCTCCAAAGGGTAAGGGTACAGCAGCTGTTCGTGAAGTACCCTCCAAACAGAAAGGGTACAGCAGCTGATCGTGAAGTACCCTCCAAACGGTAAGGGTACAGCAGCTGTTCGAGAAGTACCCTCCAAACGGTAAGGGTACAGCAGCTGTTCGTGAAGTACCCTCCAAACTTTCATGTAACCTACAGGAAATGCTGCGGCCAATTGTATTAACAAATCATTAAGCGTGAGAGAAGTTGTTTCTTATGACTGGAGTAGCATGACGAAGCTGACAGTTGCTTTTCGCTTTGTTTTGCAAAGGCGCCTAACTAAAGACAGCGCCTTTTGTTCGCTCCTGTTTTCTTGATCCGGTGGGTAACTATTAGCTTCTCAAGCAAGGTGTCACTGCAAACGGCTTGCAAGCGAATGGCTTAGCATTTCTCTGACTTCTGTCATGTTGCTGACACGAGTTACACCTCACCTGTGCTGACATCTACCGGTGCAGCCAGCCCTGCACTTACTGCTGTCCCTTTTGTAGGGCGACCGAGGAGTTCCTCCATTAAACGGTGCACAAACCGTCTAAAATAATGTTCATTTGAAAATAGCCGTATCTTGCCTGGGGGCTGAAATTCGGACTTTCCAAAAGTCTGCATCCTTCTTGAAGAACATGTGGGATCAAAATAAAACAATTTAGACAGAATTTCTTCTTCTTCTTCTTCTAAGGCATTGCGGTCCGTATAGCTTGACCTTAGCCTACCTTTTTTTATTTGAGCTTATCAAGAAGGAGTGTTTTCACAGAGGTGGGGGTGTCAGCCCCACGCTTCAACACCCAACCTTGAGGGCGAGGGACCTTTCTGTTAGGGTTACCATACCTCAGCCGAAAGGATCCAGTTTTAAGGCATCAGACACTCACCCTCCCCCCTACCCAGTTGCGGTTAGGATTTGCTGACTGTGCAAGCAGAGTCTACCAACTTGTGCATTTCCCGGTGTTTATTAGCGACACCTGTTCGACGTCGGCCCTCACCGAGGATCAGTTATCAGCCATTTACCCTCCTCTCTGAACTGGCTTGGGACCGGCTGCGGTGGGGTTTTAGAGTAGGTTGTCAAAGTTGTAGCTGGTGCGTTTGTAGATTATGTAATGATGGTTTTGGTGACTGGGTTCGTGTACCCCTAAGTAGATAATAAATAAGGAAATGTATTGGGTGAAGGGACGGGCCGTGGCCGAATTTAAGACAGTATATTATTGCATTCGTGGAGGAACCGAACCACATCCGAACAGCTTCAAGCAAGCAGGGCGTTGCTCCAACCGTCTCCAGTGAGACAGGTTCCTGAACACAAGTAACAGACGTTACCGACTGAGTCAAGCTGGCCGGTCAGTGACAAACCGGCATGTTGCACTAACAGTAAATAACTGCATGGATAACTGCATGGAGCCGAGTCCTTACTGCTACCGATGCAGAGCTACAGAGAAAACTTTATATTTTTAGCCAATGAGGATGGGAATTTAAATAAAGACATACAGTTGATATGGATACTGTTGGTGGAACTGGGAAAGGAACTGGAACAGTTAAATGTGGGTCAAAACTGCATTCACAGGACAGTCTGGAATATATCATATGGAATGTCTGCACCACATTAACTGACCTTGATTGTTACACTGGGTAAATAGCGACAAATTTGTACACAGAAACGCAAGCCATGAAATGTCTCAGGCATCGGGCCAGTGAACAGAATTTTTACTGCGAGGGCGGTGTGGGGCGAATGTGCGTTTTGTGGAGAGTGGTTAGATTGGGACCGTTATGGTGAATTGTACGTGTCAACGTAACGCAATCGTACGTTTGTTGGCGTTTCGAAATGAAAATTTGTTGCGTTTAACTGCTGCTGTTACACACGTGTTGCGTGTGTTGATAAACAGACTGTACAGTAAGAAAACTGTACTGAAATTACAGGACCGCTAATTGATTGCACAGCTGCCTGCTTAACTCTGTGTGCTGTGCGCTGTTCACGGAAGGCAGTGTGGGTCTGTGCAATGGAGACTGTACATGTACATTTCACAGTCTGTAGGTGTGTATACGGGGTGTGCAGTGACACGGCGTGGGGCAAACATGAATATGGGACAGTATAAAAATTAAACAAAGTATATTCAAGTTGCCGTGTAAAAACTGATGTGCAACACAGAGATAACCCTGCCATGTATATATTTATAATTACAGTAATATATTATTAACATCTTGCTGTTTTAGTGTAAGTACAAACTTGAGCAATCATTAAAGGTTCAAAGTGACAGAGACACAGTGCAAGTACGTGTAGGTACAAGCAGCACGTGTACAAGACATCATGTTAAGGTACATATATAATGCAGTGGCTTTGTATCGTGCGGTTAGTCACATAACTATTGCTAAACAAACAGAACACAGTTCACTGTGCACATGTATGTGATACATCTACTGTCCAGCTGCTCTTGTTGAATTTTTCATGTAGGATAAAATGTGCTATCATGTTTTACTCTATCAGCTTATGAATATCCGCACGCACACTGCACAACTGCTTCTAAGCTGCCCTTCAGTGCAGAGAATATTCATCTCATATGTGAACTGCGCTCTTCTGAGGTATTACGCAGCGTCGAATGGTAATCTTTTACCAACATTTCGGGGCAAAGTATAGGTCCCATCCTCAAGGGTGAAGAAATCCAAGTCCTCTTCTCCTTGGACTTCTTGACCCTTGAAGATGGGAGCGATACATTGTCCCAAAACGTCGTTAAATTTTTGTCTTTAGACGCTGCGTAATACCCCACAATAGCGCAGTTCTCATCAACATCGGGGGGGAAGCCTTAAATCGCGCATTTCATGTGTGCTTATTTACTGCTCTGTGGGAATGAAATTGTACGCAGTACTGTGCTGCAGTCTGTATTCTGCACAGTGTTGCATGTGAAACTGAAGAAGCAGTTTGCTTTACAGAATTAGTATTAAAGTGATTTCGCCCAAGGAACATTAACGCTTCTAGCACACGACCCACAGTACAGCTAACAGTACCCGTTACAGTAATTGTTTAATTACGTGCCTGTAACAGACTTCTGATTCAACACTCACTGACTGTTACTGCAATAAACAGCAGCCTGTCCCTTACTAACAACTGTACACAGTGTACTGCTGCTGCTGACAGTGCTGCCATCTCTACAGCACAATTGCTGTCTACACAGAATAACATAAATCAGCAAATTTTATAAAGCCATTAAAATACAAATATTTACAAATGATTTGTGCAATAACATATCAATTGTCAACAGTGCGTGTCGCTACACACAGTACGAAATCAACACAACAAACCTGCCCTACACTTAACACACTTTATCATGAGCAGCAGTAAGTGTGTACAGCATCTGTTTGTACCGAGGAACATCATAAGATACATCCAAACTACAAAGTATTTACAGTCTACTGGCATACAGCATTCCCATCTCGGTGGCTGAACCACCAACTAACATACAGCAGGACAGTTGGGTCGCCATCCGGTGGGCACAAGCTGTGTGTGCTGCTGTGGCATGGGACAGACACTGCGATAGGGGCAGCACCTGCTGCTTTGGTTCAGGGGAGACACCGGGACACTGTGTCGAGTTGCTGCTTGTAGGTTTGTCAGGAAATTCCAAATGATCACTCTGGGGCACACACTAAGGCTGTTTTTGTTTCTGCTGTCACCTGTTGCTGGTAATTTCGCAGCTCCAGGCACTCATCGGCACATCGGGTATCTAAAGTTGTACTGCTGGCTGACATTTGATGCTATATAACACCATCACTAACACATATTGTTGCATCTGCATTAACTGAGGCAACACCGAATACAACTTCTCAATACGCTACTGAAACTCAGAGTCCGACTGTCTGAAAATCAGCATGAAGGGTTGGCATCGCGGCTAGTCTGTGCCTTTGGCTTAATACCGACTGCCTCGGCCGGTGTACATTCAACAAACCCGGTGTGCCCACACGGTAACAGCACAGTATCTGGCACCGCCTGATGCAGTTGACAGAAGGCCACTGCTTTCAGCTGTGTCAGGGCTTTGGCCACCAGCGGCGCTGCATTACAGCTGGACGGTAATCAGACTGATAGCTTTTACGGTGAAAGGAGGCCTGGACAGAGCCACCGCCAAAGCCAACTGACAGCAAAGGGGGTGTGCAGTGTTGGGACTAACACAGCTCTTAGCGCACACCGTCATGAACACCAGCAGCACACCGTGACCGGCTGAGTGCTGCTTACCGTCATAAATTAAATGCACTGTCACAGTCCTGATTAAGTCTTCGTCTGAAGACGTACATGGGCTGTTAATTTGAAGAACGGCCACTTGTTCTTCAGCAAACAGCGTGTTGAAGGTTACTATCTCATGATCCTCTGTGATACTTTTAACAAATACGTTTCGTGTCGCATTTGCACTCACATTTGTCTTCGACATTTTAGACTTTTCCTCAAAACAGATGTTATACATTCTAATCATAAATCTTTTGTACAACACAATCAAGTCTAGCTTGAACGGTAACTCAGGCACGGATTCAGCAGACTGACAAAATATTTCAACTTCTCTGTCAAATCCGCCAACATGCGGCAGTGAAATGCAATGCCGGTGAACCCGTTGTCTTTGTCACTAATTTATTGGGCCAGTTTCTTAACTAAATGCTTAGCATAAGTTTCTAACGTATTTTTCTTCTCCTCTTTCTCCTTACTGTCCATCTCAGTAAACCAGTCCTTTAGGCTCCAATTTTTTTTTTTTTAAATTCAACTTGATTTTCTTCAGAAAATTGTTCCAGTGTCTAGGAGAGCTGTTGCAGCTCATCTTCCAATTCCTCTCTCAGATGCGGTCGGGTGGTGACCCACAGCTGTTCTACCGCCGTCTGCCTTAGAGCTTGCAGTAAAGCAATGACAGTCTCTTTATAGCTCGGACTGATTTCATCAAAACCATCCAGCATTATTACTATATTTGGCTTTTGCTTTTGTTCACAACACTGTTTAAATAATTGCACCTCTAAACCGGGTTTAGGCTTCAACATTTTTTTCGATACGATTCAATCGCCTTTTCCTTGTCGATCTGTTCTTCTTGCACTGCCTTCAGTGCATCTGTGTGGTCATTAAATAAATTCTCACCACCCACTTTGCTGGGAACTTTTGTTTGATTTGCTTAGACAGATGTGTCAGTACGGTGGATTTACCCATCCCTGCTGTATCAGAAATGAGCATCACTCTCTGGTGCTGTGCTTGCTCCAACAGCTTGTCTAAATCACCAGGTGTGTATGTGTGCCCACTGTCAGTATCAATATATTTACGCAGTGTTTCCAAGCTTCCTTGCGATTGTTGCCAAAAGGTTTTTCCTGACTTGTCTCTCTGTAACCAGTGCACATTGCTTTTTGGATGCTCTTGGCAGAGTTGTTTGAATTCTTGTTCAGTGCTAGCCAGGAAATCAGTTAAAGTTTTATTATGCTTATCAATACAAATATTCCGTTTAGTTGTGTGCCGTGTCAAGGCACAGTTTTTGTTTACGATCCACGTCAGCCTATTTACCGCCCCTTTTCCTTACCTACCGGTTTTCCCTTCCTGTTTGCGCCCCTAACTCCAACGTGGAACTTGTTGTCCCGAGTTTTCATTTGTCCGATTTTTCCAGCTGTTTTCACTCTGCGACCTGCGTCCGAGCTGCGAGCAACTAAATTTTGTTTCGGCCTGGGGTTTCCAAATTATGTCTCGGCAAATATATAGCTAGCGGGTGGGGTTGTGCAGTCCTTGGTGGTGCTGGGGATTTTCATGTGGGATTTGTGTTTGGTACCAGCACCCCCAAGTATTTGGTATATATAAGTGTGGAGCCTCTGGTTGCTGTGCGTTCTGATTTCGTTGAATATTGTTTGCATTATATTTGGTATATGTATCACGTTGTTAACGTTATAATGTCCGTAAGATTATGTCTTGAATTCAGGCTGTGAAAAGTATTGTGGGTGATGTTTACATGTTGTGTACAAGGAGTGAAATTGTCATTGTTATTTATGTGATATATAACCTGTAAGTATGGTGTATTGTGCTATGTTCGTTTGGTGAATATATATATATTGTTAACCTACGAGCCGCTGTTAGCTACGCCACAATCAGATACGATCCACAGTAGGTTGTTATTAGAGAGTGGGTTGAAATAGTGCACCAACGGAGGTAGTTGGTGCAGTTGCTTTCTAATAACGAAAGGTTCTGCCGATATAACAAGCTTCATTGTAATCATCAGAAATAGGCACAGGTTCGCCAATCTCAAGTTGCCTTTCTTCCAGTAAAGCAGCAAGGGGCAGCGAATTTACCAGTGGAGAATCAGCAGGTACGAGTACATTCAGAGTAGTTGATGTGCCTTGAAACCTGATTGTTTTTTCAAGTAATTTCTTCTGTGAACTGGTGGTTAAATGACTCCAAGTTAACTGTTCATCTCTAGTAACAAACCCATTCCCAAATGTATCCCTGCCTGTGTCCAGCAAAGAAGTCACAGAGTTATCAACACGTTGAGTGGTGATGATGAATTTTATATAACGGTTCTGTTTTAGAGTGTTAAACAATGTAACGACTGTTTGTTTAGTTTCATCTTTAGACAGTTCATTTGTCTTGCACGACATCATCAACAGATGCGGTGTTGCTGTCGACTCCATTAATGCATTCAAATTCACCATTTGATTGACAAGCAACAAGTGCTCTAACGTCAGTATAGTATAGTGACCTTCACTGCGAAAATCGGTCATGGACGGTGTCTTTTGCAGCACCTGATAAACCTTGATTAACCCTGTCCATGCATCCCCGTCAACCATCCCTAAATGCAGTACTTTTTGTTCATCACTGTCTAGAAAATCTCTTAAACTCAGTGCATCGGACTCAAATTCAAGTGGGCTTTCGTGAATGTTTTCGACGTAACTTTTGGTTACAAACTGACAAAAGTTACTCGTTATCTGTTGTGGTGTCGAGTCGCCGTTTGTGTTCTCTTGTAACTGCGGGAACAGCTGAAGCAGCCGCTTCACATAGGGAATCAGTTTCTGCAATTCAGTATCAGTTGAGCACTGAATTTTTCCCTTTTGAATCTCAAAGCACTGTAATATTTCTACTGCTTCCTTTTCTGCCTGATCATTTCCGATCTCAGAGAACAGTCCCTTAGGCTTAAAGAATTGCGGCAACCGACGTAACCAACGATAATTCTCCAAAAACTGCCGCTCTTCCTGGCTAAATATGCTTATACTAGTCACCCCTTCGTCATAATTTGTAGTTTGGTAACGAATTGGTTGGTAACCTTTGAGTTGGAAGATTACACCTGTAGTGTCTGGGTGATAATTATTAAAATGCTTTGCCCATTTAAAGAAACTTCTGTATTCTTCGTTATATTTGAAGCCACTGATGGGCCAATCTATTACCACTTGTATTCTTAGTTTACCTTTTTCATCTTTAACTACATGCATTGCTTTAGGGTTAAAGGCTTCCTCAATTTTATCCTTACTGTGTGTTGCTACTAAGGTATACAATGCAGTATGTTTTGTCCACCAGCCCATATCAGTCAAATCAACAAAGATGCGATAGACCGTCCCTACATGTGCGTTACAAGTGTTAACGAGATTCGGAGCAGACAAATAACTGGTGATATCTAAGTGCTCTAAGTCAGTGGAACGGCCATAAAGGCGTACATCAAAATCGCCAGCCATTTGTGACAACATTTCTTTGCAACCTGGGCTGTCAAAAACTACTGTGTGGGGATGATAACACTTTTGGTCATCATTAATTTTAAGGAAAGTGTTTCCTTCTACTCTAAGGTATTTAGCGGTAAAGGTAGTGACTTGCGCTAACCAACCACCTAAAGAGTGTCCGCTGAAGAACACTTGGAAACAGGTCCCATTTTTGTCATTGACTTCCCGCAGCACTTCAACAATCTTATATGAAAATGTGCTAGCAGATTGCATTTGTCGAACATACTTATTACGCAGCACGCCCTGTAGGTCTGTCCACAGTGCTCCCCATCTTTTCGGTATTGTGCCCCGATGAGCAATCACAACCTGCTGATGCTCAGGGTGCCAATAGGCTGCCCCAAAATAGCCGTTATTCGTTCCAGTATTAGACGCTGTTGTCAGTAACTTCCAGCCGGCAGGTAAAGCTAACCTTATCTCATACTGAGCGTCAGTCTCTCGTGTTTTGTAGTTTGTGTATGCCTTTTTTGCAAACTGGACCAGCACATAAGGACTGGGAAGAGCGGGCGTTGCTGTGAGTTGGCTTAGGGGGGTTAAACTTTTGTGTTCGAATAAATTATTTATTTCTTGCTCAAATTTTTTTTGCTGAAAATCAGTTTCTCATCTACGCATAGTTTTCGTGAGAATGGCGGTAAAACACTTTGCTCAGCTGGCCGATCATTTGGCGACGCTAAATTTTCTTTCCCACTGTCTTGCGAAACCTCACAATGTGAGGCAGACATTATGCAGTCCTGTCTGTGCGCAGTGTGAAGTCAGTTGCTTTAATGGCACAATACACTATCCGTATTCACACAAGATATCACAGGAATTTTTAATGAAAAGTAAGACACACTTCCAAGAATTTAAAAGTTTGCTTTTGTGTCTTAAACTGATGCAGTACTTTTTACTAATGAAAATTTACCAAACTTGGCAATGAAGTCACTCTCACTACACAAAACCTGTTAATTCAAAACCGGCCCGCATACAGTTTAATTTCGCTGAAGTGACGCACAGTATCAGTTTAGACACTTGTCAAGTGAAATTTATCTCAAAGATAACAAAAGGCCAGGCACAAACTATTACAAATTTAATAGAAGCTTTCATCTCTTTGTAGTCCCTCCAGTCCTTCCTCACACACACCGGTTAACTGCTCGTTATATCCTAGAGACATTTACTTTCCTACCACCCTAGAGAGATATTTTGCATCACCTACTTTATTGCAGCAGTGGACACCGTGGCGCAGTTTGTGTAACACCAGTGTTCTGCAGGGGCACAGTGTGGGAACTAGTGACCAAGGCTTACCCCTCGACACAGACGTCGGTACGGCAGGAGACTGATCTTTTGTATACCTGTCCAAAAGCCAGTCACATGTCAGATACTGCTGTTCACTGTCTTCAGTGAACAGACTGCAGGAACTTCCTGTGCAAGGTCACGGAGTCAAGACACGTGTTGCCCACTCTCACTCGGAAGTTTGCAGTATTCCTCGCGTGCATTCTGGTAATATGTAGAATGGCCTGGGTCCGTCTACAGCATCATGGCACTGTGGAAATATTTAATGGTGTTAAAATGTGTGGCAGCAAGTTTATACCAAATGTCAGTAATCTCTGCCAACACCAACACAGTGCAGTACCCAGTAAACATACACGCAATGTGAAATGCCAAGAGTTCCACCTGTCGTGATATCCGAGGTGCTGTTTCCTCAGTCCAACATCACGGCAGCCTGTGTTCACAGCCACAGCAGTCTCTTCTCTGACGTCTCTCCAGGCCTGCCAACACACAACAACCATAATGTCACACAATTTACAGTGTGTACAGTGCGGCCATTTCCTGCTGACCGCTTGGACTCCTGCCCACAGTGTCCACCTGTCAACATACAGCAGTACAGTTTAATCTCTTACTGCCTCACCGCAAGGTGGTGATAGCATTATTCAAGTCAGTAACAAATTGCTAATGTTGAATTATCAATGAATGAAATGGAAATTGCGGATTAAACATTCCAATTTTAGGCTCTGACGATGGTTCATGACTTATTAAAAAATCTCCTTGCTTTGAGCATTGTCCATCTCCTAAACGTTAACCAACCACAACCTTTCGGAAAATTGTTCTGCTTCCGTTTTCAGGTGAACTGCTCCCAATAATTAGGCGCCGTGGTTTCTTAAAGTTATTCAGGTTAATACACCTGAGACTGGGACTTATCTGAAGCTTGTAACAATAAATTAGTTGCTAAAAGCTTAAAAAGTACTCAGAAAAAATCGGAAGACTCATCTAGACCACCTGCGCATGTTCATTGCTGCATCAAGTTTATCTGATCATGCTATCGGTAAGCAGAAGCTTATGCATGTTCCCAAGTCCAATTCGTTCGATCATTAACCGAGTATGGAATCTCCAATTGACTCCTCCGGTACCGAGATATTTGTGCCATATTTGTCGTCATATGTCTTTTGAAAGGCTAAAGAAACAGTACTAAGGATGGGTGCGAAAATTTCCCTACCATGTCCACACTGTAAATTAGACGTTTTGAAGCATCGGTTCCCAAAGTATTGTCGGAAATGGCTGTGGAATTCAGATGGAAGATCAAGTCTGTGATAGAAAAATTAAATTTATGAACTAAAATTATGACCAGGTCACAAATTAAATGCATGGTAAAACTGAAATTTAATAAAACATATAGGGATACTAGAGACAGACAGACAGAGACACACAGACAGACAGACAGACAGACACAGAGATAGACAGACAAATGCAGGTGCACAGTGGTGTTAAATGATTCAGAATACAAGTAAAAGTTGAAAATACTGATTTTAAATTTAGAGAGCCATGTTGGAGTTCACACAAAACGAGTGCATGTATCAAATCAGTCACACATAGCACCAGTGCATGTATCAAATCAGCCACAAAGCACCAGTACATGCATCAAATCAGTCACACACAAAACCAGTATATCTATCAAATCAGTCCCACACAACGCAAGCACATGTATCAAATCAGTCACACATAGCACCAGTGCATGTATCAAATCAGTCACACACAACACCAGTACATGTATCAAATCAGTCACACACAACACCAGTACAGGTATCAAATCAATCACACACAACGCCAGCACATGTATCAAATCAGTCACACATAGCACCAGTGCATGTATCAAATCAGTCACACACAACAACAGTACATGTATCAAATCAGTCACACACAACACCAGTACATGTATCAAATCAGTCACACACAACACCAGTACACGTATCAAATCAGTCACACACAGCACCAATGCATGTATCAAATCAATCACACACAACACCTGTAAATGTATCAAATCAGTCACACACAGCACCAGAGCATGTATCAAATCAGTCACACACAACACCAGGACGTGTATCAAATCAGTGACACACAGCACCAGTGTATGTATCAAATCAGTCACACACAACACCAGGACGTGTATCAAAGCAGTCACACAGAACGCCAGTACACGTATCAAATCAGTCACACACTGCACCAGTGCACGTATTAAATCAGTCACACACAGCACCAGTGCATGTATCAAATCAGTCATACACAGCACCAGTGCATGTATGAAATCAGTCACACACAACAACAGTACATGTTTCTAATCAGTCACAGACAGCAGCAGTACATGTATCAAATCAGTCACACACAAGACAAGTACATGTATCAAATCAGTCACACACAACAGCTGTACATGTATGAAATCAGTCACACACAACACCAATTCATGTATCAAATCAGTCACACACAACACCGGTACATGTATCAAATCAGTCACACACAACACCACTACATGTATGAAATTAGTCACACAGAGCTCAGTGCATGTATCAAATCAGTCACACACAACACCAGTACATGTATCTAATCAGTCACACACAGCTCAGTGCATGTATCAAATCAGTCACATACAACACCAGTACACGTATCAAATGAGTCACACACAGCACCAGTGCATGTATCAAATCAGTCACACATAACACCTGTACATGTATCAAATCAGTCACACACAGCACCAGTGCACGTATCAAATTAGTCACACACAACACCAGGAGCTGTATCAAATCAGTCACACACACACCAGTGCATCTATCAAATCAGTCACACACAACACCAGGGCGTGTATCAAATCAGCCACACACAACACCAGTACACGTATCAAATCAGTAACACACAGCACCAGTGCATGTATTAAATCAGTCACACACAGCACCAGTGCACGCATCAAATCAGTCACACACAGCACCAGTGCATGTATCAAATCAGTCACACACAGCACCAGTACATGTATCAAATCCGTCACAGACAACAGCAGTACATGTATCAAATCAGTCACACACAACACAAGTACATGTATCAAATCAGTCACACATAACAGCTGTACATGTATCAAATCAGTCACACACAACACCAGTACATGTATCAAACAGTCACACACAACACCAGTACATGTATCAAATCAGTCACACACAACA
>BLKM01000106.1:102744-156258 GCA_013340265.1 Coptotermes formosanus
CAGTCACACCCAACACCAGTAATGTATGAAATCAGTCACACACAGCACAATTACATGTGTCAAATCAGTCACATTCAGCACCAATTCATGTATCAAATCAGTCCCACACAGCACCAATTTGTATGAATTTATTCACGGCTAAATATTTGGGTTCAGATATTTGGACGATATATTCGTAATTTGGCGTCATGGATTGGGCTGTTTACAGCTTTGCTTTAACCACATCAACAGTTTCAAACGTACCATCAAATTTACTATGCAAATGGAAACAGACAACGCAATTCCGCTTTTGTACGTGTTGGTAATCAGGAAAGGATCTATATTTCACACCAAAGTCTACAGAAAACCTACACACCAACTGCTACGTCCATTTCCAATCGAATGACCCACTACAGGTGACGAGAAGTGTTGTGGCGGGTCTATATCACACAGCTACTGCCATATGCCAGGCACGACAAGACCGCTCGGTTTGATACTTGTACTACACGTTAGGGAGTTTTCGCAAATTTTAAACATACAGCGATAGCTACAACATAAGAACTGTTTTCGAAACGACACACACCCTTACAAATACCATTGGCCTGCACATCAGAAGGCGGACTGTGTCTGTAGTGTTGTCTGCGAATGTGGCAGAAGCTACATTGGACAAAAGGCAGCCACTGGCGCTATGTTTCAGGGAATACAGGCGGAATTTAGAAGGTCACCTGCAGAGATCTAGAACAGTTCAACGTGCCTTTGAAAAGGATCATGGTGTAGTCTATAATCTAGCCACGATCTTAGAGATTGAAAAGAATTATGTGTATAGAAAGTATAAGGAAGCAGCTCACATGTCATGTTCAAAAGACCCCATCACTTTGCCTACTGGAGAAATTTTGCCAATTTGCTTTCCTCTGTTTAGTGAGAAATTGGGTGGATATACTTTTTACACAGAAGACTCATTATCTCTAACTTAGTGATGGCAGGAGTACACAGTGTACACGTTTCTGAATTCTGTGTGGTGTTTATACTGTGCTCATTTTGAGGTCACCGTTCTTCTTGTGGTTTTTAATTTATGGTTGGTCCAAATTTCTTTCTGAGATTTTCTAGTTCATCTTTAACCTTTTAATAACTCATTGTTACCACCTAATGATAAGACCTAATCTCGTGTGCACAATCTCCATAAGTTTAATTAAACACGGTGCCTAGTTGTTGAGAGTAATTTACATGAAGACGAAAGCAAAATCATCTTTCGAAAGGTTGTGCTGTGTTAAAGTTTAGACAATGAAAAAAGTCAAAGATAATAAGTGTGTTTTAACAGATTAAGCATGTTTATCTATGTTTCTGCCGTGAAAGTATTCTCAACTATAACCAGAGAGGATATACAGGATGCGTATAAATTGTATCTACAATAGTCTACGCCTTCAGTATCCAAAACAACTGCTTTCGCATCTTCATGCTACAGTTAAGCTGGCAACAAACTGTGCAGTAAATACAGTCAACAATGGTGCTGTAACGTGACAGGACTGGATGACAAGTTTCTAAAGAAGGCGCGACACTAGTGTGTCGATTTTCGACATTCTGGTGGCGAAGTGTATCATATTACCTTACGTGCATCATGACCTGCCATAAATACAACCCCTCGACCGCACCCTAGGTTTATGTGGAGATTGTAACACGTGTGGAGGGGGTGCCCTGAGCGGGCTACCATAACACACGCTGGCAGTCCGTACCCTGGGTACGTGGGAGGTGGTAACAGGTGTGGAGGTTATACCCTGAAGGGGCGTATTGCAACATACGCTGGTTAACGGAGCTCTGGTCTACCCCAGCCAAGGCGGAAGGTACCGTGCCGAAGGCCGCATGGCCCTGGGGCAGCCAACAGCAGTGTCATGAGCGATCCCCTTGGGGCACCGGGCCGCACCGCACTGTATGTAGGCCTTCCGTCCGCTTGGGGCACCGCGGGCGGTGACCGTATTGTTTTCCCCGTGTGTCGCAGGAGAACTCCTTAAGTGGGGACTCCCGAGAGATAGTGAATTCATGAAGGCTCTGGGAATGGTCATCTCTCTTAATTGGGACACCGTTGGGGCTCCTTTCCTGGGGTATTTGAGAGACAAGTAAATGGATGTTCTGTGGAGACGGAGCGTCCCTCTGTATGGGGGCTTAGAGAGGGGAACCTGTACGGGGGCTTCATTACTGGACACTGTGAAAGATATGCACGGAAAGGTGTGGTGACGGGCATCTCTCTCCATAGGGGCCCCGATGGGGGACTTGGAGGGGGGCTCTTTCAACGGGGACATCGAGAGGCAGGTAGAAAAAGGCCCTGGGAACGGAGCGTCTCTCTCTATGGGGATCTGGAAGGGGGCTTTTTTCTGAGGACTTTGAAAGATACGTAAAGAGGGCTCTGGAAACGGAACATCTTTGTCTATATGGGGGCTCCACAAGGGGAATCTGGAGGGCGGGTTTCTTTTCTGGGGCTTTGAGAAACATGTCAGTGAAGGCTTTGAAAGGGGAGCATCTCTCTCTTGTAGAGGCTCCGTGAGGGGAACCTGGCGAGAAGGCTCCCATATTGAGGGCTCCAACAGACAGGGATCAGAAGGCTCTGGAAAAGGAGCATTTCTTTTTGCAGGGGCTCCATCAGAGGAACCTAAAGTTATTAAGCAAGGGACGGCTCGGCCAGTATGGTTATTGGGCTGCAACCTGCACTTGATACATTTTCTGCTATGTATAACTTAGAGTGTTCGTGGCCTTGTCTTGGGCCACGAACACTCTAACAAAGCATTTGTATTTTAGGGGGCACAAAGAGCCTGTTAAAAAAGGCCTACGTGCATTGGGCCTTTAAGGGTTCCAACCCATTCTATTCTATTCTATTCTATTCTATTCTATTCTATTCTATTCTATTCTATGGGTCATCACGCAGTGAAGAAAATAGAGACGGAAATGTCGTAGGAAATTGAAACACTGAAGTCTCATTCCAGTGTTGATTGTTGTGGTGCCCGTTAGTTGCTTCCTACATTGAAACGTGGATTTTGGAGCAGAAATGATGCACCGTATATTGCTGTTAAATAGATTGCTGGTCCTAGAGGTATATTACTGTGTTGTTGTTGTTGTTGTTGTTGTTGTTGTTGTTGTTGTTGTTGTTGTTAATAAAGTAGAAACTAATCACAGAATCTGGGTTAGTTCGGAAGGTAGCAATGTGCCGGAATTTTGGTTGTCCGTGTTGCTAAGACAGAGCACCCCTCACCTATATTTACTGCGTGCGCAACCTTCTCTGTTCCCTACGCTCTCCTCTTAGCGTAACGGTTTTTGGCTGAGCCGTTTGTGGTGCTGGCATGAGACTTCACTCTGTGTGGGGAAGCCATCTTGTCAACATCTCCAAAATTCCGTCCGGCGGTGTGTTTCCAAAATGCTGTTTCGGCCTACGGGTGTGGTGACCCACCAGGGTCCCTGTATGACGATCAGATAAGTATTTGGTTTTCTTTGATGGTCGAAGCCATACAGGATAAAATGGGGGTTTTGTCTTGATGTTATGAGTTTGAATTCTGTACGGTGGGGCAGACTGTATCTAGAGTAAAGCATATGTGTTGGCCTTGCTTCAGCTGTATAAACTGTCTTAACACGGCCGTGTGGGCCCGGCCCTGGTCGCTAACTTATTTTTTCAAATGTTGTATATCATGATCATTTTGCACTGTACCTCAACTCATTATCATTTTGTATTGTTAATTTAAATATACATCATTATCAACACGAACATCTGTGTTGACTTGTGTATCTTGCGTAACTGGGGCGCAGCAACTAAATTCTGAACACTAATTAACTGAACTTCAGGCTTCGAATGGTTTAGATTCAAACGCTGAAGTGACAAGGCAAGGAAAGTGTCTGAAAAATGCAGGTACGACATGGGCGTTCTTTGTTCCTGCACGCACACTTGAAACAATATTCCTGCCACCTATGAAGACAATTCAGCCTCATTAACTGACCTACGGAACAGCAAACAGACGTGTCTTTTCGTAACTGTAAGTTCAGTGCCTGCGGTCGGATCTAGTTTTGTAACGGACTGTACCGGTACCGGTAAATCAGAGTGCAAAGCTGTGCAGGTGTCACACACCAACTGCTAAGCACGCTTTGTGCTGCAAGGCGTGTCAGAAACCGTGCCGTGTTGAAAGGCAAGAAAATGTACGGATATTGTTCTGCACGTTAAGCGAAGGGCACAAACTGTACAGGGAAGGAAACAGCTGTGTTTGGCGGCTCACACAGTCTTTTTACCGACAGCATATCAACTGGCTGTACCGTACCGCGTGTGCTTATATGATGTGGAGCGGCAGTGTGAGTACTGAACAGCTGAACTGCTGTGAGTGGAACTGGCACACGTTGTGAAGAACTGCGTGAGGGTGTACAGGTCTGTAACGTGATTGGTTGGTTTGGTTGGTTTCTTGCACAGAAACATAAATGTCCGGTACAGAAGTTACAGACAGACACTCTGAGCCCTCCCCCCCCCCCCACACACACAACAGGACTCTCGACCCCGGCGCACTCTGTGCTGAATTTCGTCACCTTGCACTCACAGTGCCACCTTGGGAAAGGGAAACTGTTAGCAGGCACTGTCGGTACGGGAATTCCAAACACTTCCATGTTACACAGCTCAACAAATTGTGAATTTAAATGTCCCACAGCAGGTGATAAAAACATGCCGGACTGGGGTGGGATCAGCACTACATGCCCTCAGTGACTGAAATAGAAACAATATGTGCAGCTCATTTGATGCTACAAAAACAGACAAATTTGATCCTCTGAATATGGCTGAAGGTAAGAACACAAACTCCGCATCCAGCTGTTGGTCTCAAGCTGTAACTAATGGTGCAGCCGCGCTAGACACGTGGCATACGGCATAGTGACATGGCCAAAATATATACCTATATACTGCGTGCGAAGTGTTGATATCCTAAACCACCGCCACGCACAGCAAAATGTACAACCTTTCTGGATTTTACTTGTTTTGACTTATCTAAATATCCAGAATCATACAAAAACGTACCTCTTCATGTGGGGTTGTGGTCGCATACCGTTACAGTGTGCACCATAAAAAGTTTTTTAAAATACATAAAAGGTTGTGTAAAATTAAAAGGTGAATACAGAAACTGTCCGTTTAAATACAGAAGGAAGGCAGTTTAAAATTCATATATAAGGCACACTTGTGTCCTGCATTTTCTTCGGCCCAGGAACCATAACCTTACACGAAGGGGAGTGAAGGGTATTTCGTTACAGTTTTAAATTAATATGCACAACATTCAAAGAAATTTTATGAGGTATTAATCAACTTCCTATCAGTTTTTTGAGCCATGCAGTCTGTATTCATCGCTATGAAAATTTGTTGCCTTGGTATTTCCATGCCTGCAGAAGGTCAGTGTTATATGAACATTCACGGACCGATATTCGGTGCGTGTGCCGTATCAGATACGTCTGAGGCAGATGTAACAAATACCGAAATTTTATACTTTATACAGTTATTTTGTTTCCTGCAATATCTATAAACTTTTCAAGGTAACACTCGCCCCTAGCCAGCTGCATAAGGACATTTACCGGGATCCACACAATGCACTTCCGACCACTGTCCGTCCTGCTTTCCCGGTGCCAGGCTAGTGTTGGCCGAGCCGGTTTAGCACCGGCCACAGGAATGTCAGTACAGTAGGACCGGTTGGTGTGAGCAAAATGTCGGCGGTGGTTTTACCGAGCGGTACGTAAGGGACGGGAGGCAGAAGCATACAGTTGAAGGGGCGAAGGGGAACGCGTTTAGGTGAGAGACAGGGCAGCTACAGGTGTGAGAGCTCCTGGAAGTGTGAACCGTCGGCGGTCCACATCCCTTGGTTGGGGAGCTGTGACACAGTACGGCCTGAAACAGTGGGCAATCGCCATTTCATTCAGGTACTCCACTGACTGCTACCTCTGCTGTTACATGGATGGGAACGCGTGTCACTGGGTGTGTTACGTTATTGGTGTTTGGGACCGGGAAAACTGTCGCTCTTAGAAGTATAGGAGGACAACAAACCGCCCTGGTGAAATGTAGCATAGTTGCTAGGATAAGTAAAAAGTCCATAAAATTTCCTATCGCATTCAGTAAAATCACCACCATAGATTGTAGCGCCGTTGTTAGGATATGCTAAAATATTAAATGCAAAATCTTCTGCTGAGGCCAGCCTGTGCGCCTTAATTACGTAAATGCGATAAAACAGGCAGAAGGTCTAAGGGACAGGCAGTCTGTAACAGGAACACAGGCGTTATGAGTTCTATCGGAACACCGTGCTGTGCCTTACGGCACAACAGGCACAGGATCTAAGGGACAGGCAGTCTGTAACAGGAACACAGGCGTTATGAGTTCTATCGGAACACCGTGCTGTGCCTTACGGTACAACAGGCACAGGATCTAAGGGACAGGCACTCTGCAACTGGAACACAGGCGTTATGAGTTCTATCGGAACACCGTGCTGTGTCTTAGGGCGGTTATATTACACTGCAGCAGTGAGCTTTATTGTACTGAGTGCTGAAACTGAGTGCTGCATGTGATAAGAATGAAGATTCATATTCCTTTCGTTGGAAGGTGGGTCACAGCAGGTGGAAACTGATGTTACAGCATGAACACAGTACATACACTACACATTCACCAATGAAATGCCAGCCAGCCGTTCCGGTAAGGCACTGCACAGCAGGTGTCAGTATATTAAACTGTGCATTGTGGTGAGAACGCATTTCTACAGCGGGCCGGTAACAGGCTGTCACCGGTACACTGCACAGCTTATAGGGTGGAAGGGAAACCGGGCTGCATTGCTGTTGGTCGGACTGTGTTAAATTGCATTTTAACTGTGTTTGAAATAAAATATCGTGCCCGAACTGCATTCACATCTCTGTGATTATGCCTGTAGCGTTGGCGTTGGGGTGGAACATCTTGGTGTATGATACTGCATTGAGCTGTAGACTGAATAAATTTTTGACAGTGAAGACTGGACAAATATGACGAGTGGACGTTCTTATGTTTCAAGCTTTCGACTTAACAAAATTCGGTAGACGAAATTGCAGACTGCCTATTATCAACTGCACCCTATGAATTGTAATCCCTTGTAGAAATTCGAAATCCTCTGTCTCAAACACAAAATGATTCAGAAGCGTTTTTTGGTCCACAAAAGAACATGCTAAATCTTTGAGTTCACAAGACTTAGGGAAATCTACGCATAGCGTCACAGTTGTTTTGCGTTCGTTCATATTGATCAGCACGATCGGAAGCCTGGCGCACGGGAGTGCATTGGGCTTAAATATGCGTTTCCTCTCTCTGCGTAACTGCTGTGCCAACTGTTTTTGTTTTGCTGAACAAGTAGCGAGTTAAGCTGTAGAGACCGGCTGGGTGCGGGCAGGTGTTTATGGACAGTGTCCGCTAGTGCTGTTGGATTTTAAACAAAATTGGAATGAGTCGAGGAGTTTCAGTAAAGATCAGAAACACCAAGTTCCATGACAACGCGTTCAGCAGTTCTGCAGTTGTTACATGGGGACGGACGGACAGACAGGACTGCAGGAACCAAAAGACGCATTTCTGTAGCTGTCTTTCGCGAACTCACCCACACAGTGACACAGTGAATGCAGGCGTACAGTGCTGCCGATTGCTGCTCACAGAGACACAGTGCCAGTCACGGTTAGCGTCTTACCGCGCGGCACATTTACTGTACAAACACAAACTGTACAAGTGTGCAACTGAACTGTACTTACAGTAATTACACAGAAGCTGCTGCTGCGTGTTCAGCTGCACAACAGGAGATCAACTGTCACGCTGATATCTTCTGCAGTGCAGTGCAGCCGGTTGCTTGAAATTATACGCGAGTATCTAATCAATCATATCCAGAGATTAGATCGTTCACATTCACGCTATTGGCTGAAAGGATTGTAATGTGTTAGAGTGACAGTGAGCATTATTAATTATAGACTGGATTAAAAACGGTTTGTTCTTTGACAATCTTCAGTACCAAAGCTTGCATAACGCGTCTTTTGGGCGCTGTAAGTACTTGAATATTTGTGATAAGATATTGCGGGATAAGCCGAGTCAGGTGACAGTGCGTAAACGCTTGTGTTTGATGTTTGTTTTATGAAGGTAGCGTATCTGAAGGGTGTAAGTTGGATTTAAGAACTAAATCTGTCCATCTAAGCTGCTTATCTCCACTGAGCAGTGCCTGTCAGTGCGATAATTATGGCAGGTGTGTGCCAGTACCGTGACGCTGCACAGTGCAATGCCATCTGCAGACCCAGCGTGACACGCAGACTGCTGGCTATTTTAATGTACTGCTTTAACTGACATGTCCCTTATCGACAGCATGTGACGGTACTGAATTATACTACACAACCGCCGTCACAACCTCAATATAACACTTGTTACATAAAATTTATTTAGAAATAATGGCGCAACATGTTTCTATCGCTCGTGCGACCAGCATCAGGCCTTATACAATATAAAATTGAAGATTTCCTGCCTATGAGATCTCATGGGGCATTACAATAAACCATTGGTTTTTATGGTTAATGTACAATATTTACATGATTTTAGTTCATAAAATACAGCATAATTGTAATGATACTTGACTTCAAAACATCGGCATATCATGCCAACTGTACCAAAAGTGCTTCGTCTGTGAATGGCAACGATGAGACAAGCAGTTGGTGACCTGAGATCTGCGCTGTTCTGGGGTATTACGCAGGGTCGTATGACAATCATTTACCGACGTTTCGGGATAACGTATCGGTCCCATCTTCAATGGTGAAAAGTCCAAGAAAAAAATATAAAAAAATATAAAAAACAAAAAACAAAAAAAAAGATTACTTTTCGACGTTGCGTAATACCCCAGAAAGCGCACAGCTCATCGATATCGCGGTGGAAGCTTGAAATAAATTGACCAGTGCTTGCTGAGTAAACAATCCACAAAAATTCTCCCCTGGTGTGTAATCAGCAGGCGTCAGACGCTGCAAACGTTCCAAACCAAATAAGCGTCACGCCAACTGTCAACCAAAATTGCCTGCAGTGGAGCTTTTGCATCACCTTGCGGAGCTGGAAGTTTCGTCACTGTTGTTTCCAGTACATCTTTTATTCCAAGTCCAGTTTTTGCCTATATTAAAACTGACTCACTTGCATCAATATCGATTAGGTCGTCAACCCGAAGCTTTACCCATTCGGGATCTGCAGGAAAAAGGTCACCTTTATTGAGCACAACTGTTATCTCAGCATTATTGTCAGTTGCCGTGTATACATGCGCAGGAGTCTCAGCGTTCAAAGAAGCGCTGCTCCAGATCATGTGGACAAGCGACTCCCCGTCTTCCTCGGTCCGCAGTACCGGTGCTCATGGTACGGTCAGTGCAAGTGGACGGTACGCTGCAGTTGATGGTTTGGCTGCTTGCGGTCTGGGAACGGAACCTGGTAGAGCCGCGGCATCGCGACTGTTCGCATTAGCGCGACCCTACGTAGAACATATGCACACTTGCTCGCGGAATGAATAACCTGCCATGGTCTTGCACTAATGGATGTTCAAACCAAGCCGTCTAGAGGGGCTGGAGGGTGAAGCGGGGTGCTGGCGATCCTGAAGGGGGCCCGCCGCCTGACTATGTTGCATGTGTTTTGTCTCTCTCGGTAGCATCAGTACCTGCCGACTGTACCAACTAGCCCTTTCAGACCACGCCCAAGGCACTCTGCAACGGGGAGTCTGTACTTGGCATTTACTGTACGGATTTGTAGCCCGTCCGTTCTTGCTGGGGGCGGGGGCGGGGGCGAACCCACTCTCGGCGGTTCTGTATTCACAAACCCACGGTAGAAACTTGTGTAACTTACAAAGTCAGCTGCATCATTAAGCTGACAGCACTGACTGCAGACGTGGAAACCGACAGCATTACATAGGAATGCAGGCGTGGGCAGTTGCCTTGCATTAAACCTCTAGTGTTTATGTTGGTAACCTCAACTGAATGTGTCAACACGTTCTTGGGCTGTACCTCTAACACTATTTGTCTGCGGCCGTATATAGATATTAGCTTTTCTCCTGCCGATCCCAGTGGCCGCGCGGTCTAAGACGTGGGTTTGCAGCCGCTCGCTTACTGGGATTGCGGATTCGAATCCCGCGGGCTGCGTGGATGTCTGCCTCCGGTGAGTGTTGTGTGTTGTGCAGGTATAGGTCTCTGCGTCGGGCTGATCACTGTTGCAGAGGAGTCCTACCGAGTGCGTATGTGTCCATGTGTGTGTGACCGTGTGCAGCAGTGACCATCTGCAAGTACACTACGCGGATAGAAAAGGTCAGACTAAAAGAAAAAGTGTTTTCCCTTCACAGTACATACAATGTTTGTCCATTACACTGGTCAGCTCTTATAGGTGAATAATATTTCGTTCATTCTGACAGTCACACGAATCTAACACATTTCTTGTGCAAGTGCAGAGGTCTTGTATTACAGCAGGCGGTACGTATAGTGACTTATAGGTTTTAAGGGGCCAAATTCTGACTGCGTTTCAGTGATAGACACTTTTTATACGTTCTTGCGCCACTTTGATTGTCAGTGCGATATGATATTGCCTTACCCCTTACACCTACACTGAGAAGGCACACGAGGTAGACTAAAAAATCTTTTTCTCTCCACCAGACAGTCGCTGCTTCTCCGTTACACCGGCCAGCTGTTTGGATGAATATTCTTTGTGAATTCCGCTGGCCACAATAAACCGACACATTTCTTGGCACAAGTGCGGACCTCATGTATTGCAGCAGGCGGTACGTGTGGCGGTCTGTGTGCTTTAAAGGGCTGAATCCTAACTTCCTTCCGGTGATTCACACTTTTCTTTACCTTGTGGCGCCACTTTGATTGTCAGCGCAATGTGATATTGCTTTGAGAGCCCCGATGTGTGTAACTGTTGGGTTCTGTCCCGTGACATTACACGTACTTGCAAAACGTGCAAAAGAATATATGTTTTGGTGTTTCATTCACAGGATTGTTTATCGAAGTGTAACTGAAATGAACCTGAAACATCCACTTTAATTTTGTAGGATTTCGTACGGCTGTGCTAATTGAACGAACAAAGGACCAGCGGAAAACGAAATTAATGAAGTGTTTGTTGCAATGCTTACAGTGACTGTATGGAGCATAAATTAGCAATTGTTCCTATACAGCGCCGATCGTCTTAAAAGTTGGGAGGGACATTTGTTTAGTTTTATTTGAACCTGCCTTTCCATAAGCGGTAAAGCGAGACTTGCTGAAAGTGTAAAGCATTTTGCTGGAATAAAGACAAAATACGAAATTATATCGGTCATTATTGTGTTGCGTGTTAATATTCATCGGCAGTTTGTTGTTTTTCGAGTTCTGTTTTCTATCCAATTTCATATTCATATTTTATATTGTTTTTAAAAACTTTTTTAGTAAATGTTGATGGTAACATATACAGGGTGTTGTCGTACACAGAAATGTGGTTACAGCAATTAAAGCAGCGTGTCATCTGGTCTTCTAACAGCTACACGAACGTGATAGCAATCACCTTCATTATGGTGCGGAGTCCTTCTTGAAAGACAGTCGTTCCACTGCTAGGGAAGAAATTTTTCGCATTTTGCGAAACCTGAATTTTCACTACCCTATTCACAACAGCCCGCCACATACTATATCCTCAGCGATATAAATGAATTCTACGCCCTCCCACACTCCATAATATCCAATTAAATACTCTCCCCCCTACGCCTAGACCTTCCCAGTGGTCTCTTTCCTGCAGCTTTCCCCACCCAGTCACTGTAAGCATTTCCCTTACCCCCACAAAGGTCACGTGCCACGCCCGTGTCAGACCTTTCTATTTTGTCACCCGAATAACACTTGGTGAGGAGCACGAACCACGAAGCTCATTACGCAGTTTTCTCCAGTCCCTTCCTACCCCTCCCTCTCCCTCAGCACGCTGTACCCGATCACCTTCAGCCTGTGCACAGCGACCGGAGAGCTACATGTCCTGTGAAACGGACAGCCAGCGCGAGGCCTGTCCGTCCGCACGTTCTGCCTCCGGAAGCATTTAACGGACTTCAGCCAGAATCTGGTCCTATAAAAGGAGTGGGGATAGCAAAGTTGGTAAATGGGCTGGGCTAGGGGCGGGACGGTCCGGAGTCTCCTGTAGAATGGGTACCGGTGTTTATTTCACAGGGGTAATGCGGCCGGGGCGTGAAGTAAAAACACGTAATTCCCTCTTGTGTCAATGTTAAGAATGAGTGGGTTTGTAACTCCGCTCCCCCTATACGCCTTCATGGCGCGGACAGGGAAAACTTTGACCTATATAAATTTCTTGACGCAATGCATTTTGATGTTTCTACGTCTCCAGTGTGTTCTGTCAGCCTCAAAGGCAGCTCTGTGAAGCTTCACACAAATAACACTTGGTGAGGAGCACGAACCACGAAGCTCATTACGCAGTTTTCTCCAGTCCCTTCCTACCCCTCCCTCTCCCTCAGCACGCTGTACCCGATCACNAGTCCTAAGGCACAGCGTCTAATGAACTTGTGTGGTCAGATTTTCGTGCATGTGTGAACATGGGCTGTTCGCAGCAAGTTACCTGGTAAGCACGATTTTCGTGAAAATCATATATCAGTGAGAATCATACTTTACGTAAACTTGTAAATAAATTTCTGACTGCTCTGTTTATATTTTCTGACCGATTTTCATGAAATTGGTACAGAGGTTCTCCACGTTACGCTGTGAATCCCTGTTTGTTGTGTGAAAATCATTCAGTGAAAGTCACAGTTTATTTTTACTGAATTTTTAATGTGTACTTCCCATGTTTGTTGTCCCGGCTGTTTTAAATCCGGTTTAAGCTGGCTGCACTGCTCAGCATGTGCGAGTGTTGTCACTACCGACACAGCTGAAGGCCGTACTGTAGTTGTGAGCAGTGTAAAGGCAGTGACCGACTTATGCCACGCGTACCGCGATACTGCGTAACATTTTCAATGTAAAGAACGCCTTGCTGCAGCCTCTGACGTAACTATGTGCCACTTGCGGTCTTGCACTCTCTGTTTTAACTCAGTGCTCTAGCTGCACCTTGCAAACTGACATTCTCGGTTTGAGTCCCGTGTAGTGCCGTCTGTATTGACTGATGCAGGTACAAGTACTGGAGAATATGTCACAGTGTTGCTTGGTGTATTTACCAACGCTCCGAGCGAATTTTTTACTCCTTCTTCAGGATAAGATTGCACTGCTTGATATTTCTGGTACTCTATGCACGTTTTTGCTTTTTACTTTGAACACCCGCCCCTTCCAGTTCTTTATCTACAGTTCTTCGTATCTTTGCAAGTTATCATTGATACAGAACGCATGTAGTATAAACAGTGGCTGTGCTGCGAGTGTGGGAAAACACAGCATCGAGGCGAGTGTAAGAGGGTAATGGAGACAATCACGTACTGAGGAACTTCCTAAATTAACTGTTCACCAAATGCTGTTGGGAAATAATAACTGGACATAAAAACTAGTGGGAAAGAAACTGAAGGTAAAAGCCGTTACCAGGATAATATTAAAATGGATCTTTAAGAATTGTGTGGAAGGCGACACTGGATTAATTTGGTTCAGGATAAGCCAGTTCACAGGCTTTTTTGAGCTGGGTTATGAAACTCTGTATTCTAAAAAAGTCCGATTTTATGACAAGTTGAAGGACGCTCTTCAGCTTGTCAATTGGCTTGCTTATCAGTGCTGCCAACTTGGTTTTAGAGTCTAAACACGTCGTGGTGCTTAACAAACTGCTTATAGTTTTGTGTTATGACTTCTGCGGGGGGGGGCGACTTTAGATGAAAATTGAATTATGTTGTCTTCAGACTTTTTGATAAATCCTTCTCATCTCTTATTTTAAGTGCAATGTATTAATTAAACCCCTAAAGCCCAGTGGTTACTGTATGTACCGCCAGGTTTAACATTCACAAATTCTACGTTCTGCCCACACAGTGTGTTTATGTGTTTTGTGTGGATCTCAGAACAAACAGCGATTATTTCCCTATACAGCATTAACTGACTGGTTTTTATAACCGAGACGGAGTGTGTTTACTGCGCGGTACGGACTGGATCTTTAACTATCCCCTCTAAAGCCCAGTGGTTACTGTATGTACCGCCAGGTTTAACATTCACAAATTCTACGTTCTGCCCACACAGTGTGTTTATGTGTTTTGTGTGGATCTCAGAACAAACAGCGATTATTTCCCTATACAGCATTAACTGACTGGTTTTTATAACCGAGACGGAGTGTGTTTACTGCGCGGTACGGACTGGATCTTTAACTATCCCCTCTAAAGCCCAGTGGTTACTGTATGTACCGCCAGGTTTAACATTCACAAATTCTACGTTCTGCCTACACAGTGTATTTATGTGTTTTGTGTGGATCTCAGAACAAACAGCTATTTCCCTATACAACATTAACTGACTGGTTTTTATAACCAAGACGGAGTGTGTTTACTGTGCGGTACGGGCTGGATCTTTAAATATAATTCTGGTTCATCTCAGTTCTTAAAGGGATAATGCAGTCCTATTTTGGAGTTCAAAAATTTCATTACTTTTCTTTTCTTCGCTTTCTTTTATTTATTGGAAGACAAATAATTACAATTAGGAAAATCCAATGAAATATTTTGTCAGCATCAGAATTAACTTTTGCATGAGACTGAAATACAGCCGGAGACTCTATTCGTGTTGCTGCATCTTGCTGCCTGCCACATTAACAAAGGGGCACCGTTATCGCTGGAGTCGTCATGCAGTCTGACATAACGTCGTTATTTTTGTGCAGTTTATGACAGAGAGCGTATCAAGTTACGTAAAGGAGCTACACGAAGTTGCCTATACATGCCACAACCTCAGGCGTTACCACGCCAGTACAATTATAATGGAAACATGACTGCACTTAAATCTGTACACGTTATTCTGTGCTGCGTTCACAGTTCGTAAACACGCAAATCGAACTGCAGAAATGTAAATTCTTCAAGTGACAGAAGCAGTCAAGTGTTCCGCTGGTTGACATTTTCATACGACCTTTTTCAAAGGTCAGTACGTTGAATACGCAATGAACGAGCTTGGCGTGAAGATTGAAGACATCTGATTGGTTACCATTTGCGTGTGAACATATTGAACAACTGCGCAGTCGAGTACTACGGTCTCCACGGAGCATGGACCTCGGTATCTTCAAGAAAAAGATGGCAGGTTCTTTCGAAACGTCGATAACCACACACCCAGTGACCTGGCATCACATCTATGTGACTTGAAAACCTTTTGCGCTTTTTTTTAGTTACAGTTTCCGACGTTTCGCAGGATGCTAGTGCCATCATTGACACGGACAGACCGTTAAATTGTGCGCGAGTATTCAGCAGCGCTGCTGTGTGCACCTCAAATCCCTCACCAGCAGCTTCTGTCCGTTCCCTTTAGAATCACCTACAGGGACTGACTGTATGTACACTCGCAGTTGCAATGGCCACGCTGTCTGCCGCTCACAGACTGCGATCCTGAGTTCGAATGCCGCTTCTTGCGTAGATATATAGACCGATAATCGACTCGTTAGTTTTGGGCAGGCGTGGCTGACAGTGCGCCCCCTCTCACCTGCCAGTCCACACCGAATAGTACTGGCGGGTGAGAGGGGGCACACTATTAGCCACTCCTACACAGAGTTCAGGATTTTATGGGTGACTTACATGTCTGTAATGCCTGTCTGTTTACGCTGTCCTGCTTCTGCAGAGACATACCGACTGGCGGTCTGCAAGCTTCAGCCGTACATCCGCTTGCATTTCACATTTTTGACCTTAAAAACACTGTTCTGCTAAGAGCAGTCTCAGTTTTTTGCCTGGTAGAAACGCAACCCTCCTGCCTTGGCCGGCCCCCCCCCCTGGAAAATCGAATTAGGCGAGCGCGGCTGCTGCACGGTGTGCAGTTTGTGTTTTGGCTCAGAGAGGCACAGCAAGTCGCCCCAGATGGCCGTCTCGTTGAAACAGCACACAGCAACAGAGACGAGGAGAGGCTGACACTCCCGGGTTTTCTGGATGCGTTAAGGCCTTAGACACAGGATGGGTCGAGGCATCCTACATAAAAGCTAACCAGCCTCAACTTACCTATTTACAGCATTTGTGAGTGCCTAGATTCAGACAAGTCCTTTTATCCAGTCGAAACTTGCGTCGTCTGTCAAGGGCACTGACGTGAGAAACTGAATTCCAAAAAATCCTCCCCTGTGTGCAATCAGCAGGCCTCAGAACCTGCACACCTTGTAAATGGGGAGGTACAGCAGCTGTTCGTAAGGTACCCTCCAAGCGGTAAGGGTACAGGAAATGTTCGTGAAGTACCCTCCAAACTTTCATGTAAGCAAAAAAAATGCTGCCGCCAATTTTATTAGCAATTCATTCAGCGTGAGACAAGTCGCTGCGCGTGAATGGAGTAGCATGGCGAAGCTGACAGTTGCTTTTCGCTTTGTTTTGCAACGGCGCCTAACTAAAGACAGCGCCTTTTGTTCGCTTCTGTTTTCTTGACCCGTTGGCTAACTATTAGCTTCTCAAGCAAGGTGCCACTGCAAACGACCTGCAACGGAATGGCAATTCTCTGACTTCTGTCATGCTGCTGACACGAGTTGCACCTCACCTGTGCTGACATCTACCGGTGCAGCCAGCCCTGCACTTGCTGCCATCCCTTTTGTTGGGCGAACGAGGAGTTACTCCATTAAGGGATGCACGAACCCTCCAAAATAATGATATTTTGAAAATGACCATATCTTGCCTGGAAGCTGAAATTCGGACTTTCTAAAAGTCTGCATCCTTCTTGAAGACCACATAAGACCAAAATAAAACAATTTAGACAGAGTTCCTTCTTCTCCTAAGGCGTTACGGTCCTTACAGCTTGATCTTAGCCTCCATTTTTTATTTGTGCTTCTCTACAAGGAGTGTTTTTACAGAGGTGAGGGTCTCATCCCCACGCTTCAACCCCCCATTATTGAGGACCAGGGATTCGTCTGTTAGGGTTACCATACCATTGTCAGAAAGGTCCAGTTTTAAGGCACCGGACATTCGCCCTCACCTCTCCCCAGTTAGGGTTAGCATTTGCTGATTGTGTAAGAACAAAGTTAATGTGGGTCAAAACTACATTCACAGGATAATCAGGAATATCTCGTATGGAATGTCTGCACCACATTAAGTGATGTTGTTTGTTTGTTTGTTGCATTGGGTAAATACTGAAAAACTGGTATTCAGAAAATAAAGTCATGAAATGACTCAGGCATCAGGCCAATGAACAGAATTTTTACTGCGAGGGCGGTGTGGAGCGAATGTGCGTTTTGTGGAGAGGGTTAGACTGGGGTCGTTACGGTGTACTGTGTGTGTCAACGTAACGCAGTCGCACGTTTGTTGGTGTTCCGGATTGACAATTTGTTGCGTTTAACTGCTGATGTTACACAAGTGTTGCATGTGTTGTTAAACAGACTGTAGTGTAAGAAAACTGTACTGAAATTACAGGACCGCTAATTGGTTACACTGCTGCCTGCTTAACTCTGTGTGCTGTGCGCTGTTCACGGAAGGCTGTGTGGGTCTGTGCGATGGACACTGTGCATGTACATTTCACAGTCTGCAGGTGTGTATACGGGGTGTGCAGTGACACGGGCGGGGCAAACATGAATATGGAACAGTATAAAAATTAAACAAAGTATATTCAGATGGTCAGGTGTAAAATATTGTGCAATATATAGATAAAATTTCCATAAATATATTTATAAATACAATTACAAGTTATTAGTACCTTGATAATTTTAATGTAAGTGGAAACCTGAACAATCATTGCACGTTTAAAATCACAAAGACGGAAAAAAAGGATTTGTAAGTGAAACGGCACGTGCATAAGCCATAATGTTAATATACAAAAATAAACCCCGTTGCCCTGTATCGTGCAGTTGGTCACATAACTGTTACTAAACAACCCGAACACAGTGCACTGTGCACATGTATATGATACGTGTATAATCCAGCTACTCTTGTTGTTTGTATCAAGGAGCATCAATAGCTGCATTAAAACTACAAACTACAATCTATTGGCAGCCAGCATTACCCATCGCGGTGGCTGAACCACCAACTGCCACACAGCAGGACAATTGGGTCGCCATCCGGTGGGCGCAAGCTCTATGTGCTGCTGTGGCATGGGACAGACACTGCGATAGGGCAACACCTGCTGCTTTTGTTCAGGGAAGACACCGGGACATTTGTGGAACTGCTGCTTGTGGGTTTGTCAGGAAATTTCAGGTGATCACTCTGGGGTATAAAGTGATTCCGTTTTGTTTCTGCTATCACTTCTTGCTGGTAATTTCGCGGCTCCAAGAAGTCGTCGGCAAATCGGGTGTCTAAAGTCGCACTGCTGGCTGACATGTGATGCTATGTAACACCGTCACTAACAGATATTGTTCCATCTGCGTTAACTGAGGCATCACCGAATAAACATTCTTAATACGCTACTGAAACTCAGAGGCCGACTGTCTGAAATTGAACATGTTTTGTTGGAATAGACCCAGCTTGTGCCTTTGAATTCACACCAACTGCTCAGCCGGTGCTCATTCAAAAATCCGGTCTGCCCACATGATAACAGTACAGTATCTGGCACCGCCTGATTATGTTGACAGAACGCCACATCTTTCAGCTGTGTCAGGGCTTTAGCCGCCAGCTGCGCTGCATTACAGCTGGACGGTAATCAGACAGCTAGCTTTTACAGTGAAAGGAGGCCTGGACAGAGCCACCGCCTCAGCCAACTGACAGCAGGGAGGGTGTGCAGTGTTGGGACTGACACAGCTCATAGCGCACACCGCCATGCACACCAGCAGCACACACTGGCCACTGTTCAGCTGCACACCGTGACCGGCTGACTGTTCAGATCCGTTTATCAGTTAGCAGTGCGGTTCAGGACTGCCCTGTAGCAGTGCTGTGCATGGTGATAGCGGTCACGCACTGACCTCGTCCGTGTGTATTCCGGTTCACCACCCCCCATCTGGGACACCACCCAGACAGTGCTGAGAGCACAACAGACCCTCGAGTGGTTCCCTTTGCTGCCGCTTAACGCTACACCGTGACGGGATTCTGTTGCAGTCGCACAAACCACACGCAATGTCTCTGACACTCCTACCCATGTCAAGGCGTCTGCAGTTGTGTCTTTGACGATGTGATATGCAGACACAACACGACTTACAGCGCGATAATGAAACTGTGTGAATGTCTTCTGGAAGTTGCATTGTGGTATTTATGTTGTTAGTGGAGGGTTGATCTGGTTTCGTAACGCCTGCTTCTGCTTCAGATTTTCATAAATACTTCTTAGTTAGTTCGAAAACTTTCAGTCTTTCTCACTCTGATATTTGTTCATTTCCATCAAGCTCTAAGCGGTTTTTTCTTCTACACTTTTGAGAAAAAAGAGCTTAATTTTTAAGTATATTTTCGCTTTATTAGCCCACACGTGTGATTTCTCTAACACCGCTGATTTACACTTATTTGGTGCCAAGTCCCAGGCGCTTTGCTCCTCATTGTCTTTGGCTAATAATAATTTGTTATTGAACTCCTCTGCTTTAGTGTCTGCTGACCCCACTCCCTCAGTCTCTCGAATATTTCAAGGTTGCCATCCTGTTCTGCAACGTGCCTGGCTGTTCTATCTTCATTGTCTTTGACTAGTAACAATATATTATTTAACTCCTCTACTGTTAGCGTCTCTTTACCCCACCCCCACAGTTTCTGTAGTACCTCTACTTTGCCGCCCAAAGACGCAAAATGCCAGGCGGTCATCTCTTCATTGTCTTTGGCTAATAACAATTTCTTCTTTAACTCCTCTGCTGTTAGTGTCTCTTTACTCCAGTCCCACAGTTTCTCTATTATCTTTACACAGCCCCGCCATGATACGTAATGACAGGCGGTTCTTCTGAAATTGTCTTTGGCTATTTAAAACTTATCTAATATTAGTGTCTTTTTACCCCACTCCCACAGTTTCTGTAATGCCTCTGCGTTGTCCCGCAAAGTTGCGTAGTGCCATGAGTCTTGTCCCTTGTTGGGTTTCGGAAGTAACAATATGTTATTTAACTCGTCTGCTGTGAGTATCCCTTACTCCACTCCCACAGTTTCTGTAATACCTCTCTGTTTCCCCACAAGGAGGAGCAATGCTAGTCGGTTTGTCTCTTCTTGTCTTTGGCTTGTTAGAATTTATTATTTAACTCGTTTGCGGTTAGTGTCTTTTTAGCCCACTGCGATAGTTTCAGTAATATTTCTGTGTTAGCCTGCTCTGCTGCCAAGTGCCATGCCGTTAGCCCCTTATTGTCTGTGGCTAATAAGAGTTTATAATTTAAGTCCTCTGCAGTTAGTGTCTCATTAGCACACTCCCATATTTTCTGTAATGCCTCTACCCTGCCACTCCTTGATGCATAATGCCAAGCGGTTTGCCCCTCTTTGTCTTGGGCTAGTAAAAGTTTATAATTTAACACCTCTACTGTTAGAGTCCCTTTACCGCACTCCAACAGGTTCTGTAAAACCTCAACCCTGCCATTCCTTGACGAATAATGCCAGGCGGTTTCCCCCTCATTTTCTTGGGATAGTAACAATTTATTATTTAACTCCTCTGCTATTAGCGTCTCTTTACCGCACTGCCACAGTTTCTGTAATACTTGTATATTGCTATGGAGTGATGTGTAACACCAGGCTCTTCTTCTGTTATTGTCTTTGGCTAATAACAATTTTTTATTTAACTCCTCTGCTGTTAGTGTCTCTTTACCCCTCTCCCACAGGTTCTGTAAAATCTCTACCCTGTCGTCCCTTGACGCATAATGCCAGGCGGTTTGCCCCTCATTGTCTTGGTCTAGTAACAATTTATAGTCTAACTCCTCTGCTGTTAGTGTCTCTTTACCCCACACCCACAGTTTGTGTAAAATCTCTACCCTGCCACTGCTTGTTGCATAATAACAGGCGGGTTCCCCCTCATTGTCTTTGGCTAGTAACAATTTATTATTTAATTCGACTGCTGTTAGTGTCTGTTTACCCCACTCCCACAGTTTCTGTAATGCCTCTACTTTGCCAAACTGAGATGCGTAATGCCCAGCGGCTTTTCCATTACTGTCTTTGGCTAATAAGAATTTATTATTTAACTCCTGTGCTGTTAGTGTCTTTTAACCCCAGTCCCACAGTTTCTCTAATGCGTCTACGTTGCCAAACTGAAATGCGTAATGCCAGGCGGATTTTCATTCACTGTCTTTGGCTAATAACAATTTATTTTTAATGCCTCTGCTGTTAGAGTCTTTTTACCCAACTCCCACAGTTTCTTTAATATTTCTACTTTGCTTTTCCTTGCCGCAAAATGCAAGGCGGGTTTTCCCTCACTGTCTTTGGCTAATAATAATTCATTCTTTAACTCCTCTGCTGTTAGTGTCTCTTTTCCCCACTCCCATATTTTCTGTAATGCCTCTGCTTTGCTTTTCCTTGCTGCAAAATGGAAGGCGTTTCTACCATCATTGTCTTTGGCTAATAATAATTTATTCTTTAACTCATCTGCTTTTAGTGTCTCTTTACCCCAATATCACAGTGTCTGTAATGCCTCTACTTTGCCTTTCCTTGTTGCAAAATGGAAGGCGGTTTGTCCCTCATTTCCTTTGTCTAGTAACAGTTTATTATTTAACTCCTCTGCTGTTAGTGTCTCTTTACCCCACTCCAACAGTTTCTGTAGTACCGTTATGTTGCCTTTCTGTTCTGCCACGTTCCAGGCGATACGTTTAAATGTATCCTGTGCTAGCAACATCTCATGTACTGTGTCTGTGTGCCCTGCTGCTTTCACGCTGTCGAATAAGAACCTTATAATGTGAGGATTATCTTCGCCCCCTGCCTAATGTAATACGGGTTCACAGTCTCTCCATGAACCATGTATCCGATTTCCGTACAGTTTGAACGCCTCTTTTGATGTCTCGGACCTTGACAGCATTCCATCTATAAAAACTCTAACCACCCGAAAATCTTCTTCCAGAAATATTTCCTGTAGTAAAAGATGCTGTACATTTTGGGAAGTGTTCGACCCTTTGGCCAGTTGATTTACCGAAAAATGTGCAACATAATACTGCAACACCCTCTCTGGGCCCATACCGGGCAGTACAGCGACACAAGAACAAATTCAAAATGTAAACAAACATAACAAATTTAATATAACTAAAAATGTACATAAGTGGAAATAACAGAACAGAATACTTACAGAAATAAATAGAAAATGTTGTACGTGCCACTAAAACCGGGGAAACCAAGTTACCTCCCTGGAGGCGTGGGGCTAAACCCAAATCAAAGCTCCATCAACGGGACCACGCCGCCAGGTGAGGGACCCCAGCCAGCATTTTCCGGACGGAATTTTCCTCCCCGCCGAAACCGAATTTTGATGTAAACCCCAAGCTGGCTGGACGCAGAGTGACAAGTTAGGACGAGCACGGACTGTACGAAAGGAAAGGAAGGGTAAAGGAGGGATAAAGGTGGGGGAATAGTTAGTTGCTCACGCAAGAAAGGTGCACGGGGAGGAAACCCCGGCACAATACTCGGCAAATTTGCGGCGAAGAAAGTGCAGTTTACCCTCTTGGCTTACTTGCGCTATGCCAGTCTTTGTTGAGTCTTCTACTGAAGATGTACACTGGCTGTTAATTTGAAGAAGGGCTACTTATTCCTCAACGTCTGTACAACAACGTCTCTAATGCTAGTGTCTGATGATACGCTCTGATGTTTTTAGCAAATTGCTTTCTTGCCGTTTTTGCACCCACATTTGTCGACGACATTTTAAACTTTTCCTCACAACAGATATCATACTTTTTCTTCAGAAATTTTTCGTACAACCGAAGCAAGTCTAGCTTGTGCAGGAACTCAGGCACGGATTCAGCTGACTGATAAAATGTTTTAACTTCTTCACCAAATGCCTCCGCCAACATCCGGCACTGTAATGGGATTCCGGTGAACTCTTTGTCTCTGTCACTAATTGAGTGGGCTCGTTCAGCATAAATTTCTAACTTCATTTTCTTTCCCTCTTTCCCATTACTGTCCATCTGAGTGAAGCAGTCTTTAGACTCCAAAATCTTGTTAAAAATTCAACTTGATTTTCTTCAGAAAATGGTTCCAGTGTGTAGGAGAGCTGTCGTAGCTCATCTTCTAATTCCTCTCTCAGATGCGGTCGGGTGGTGACCCACAGCTGTTCTACCGCCGTCTGCCTTAGAGCTTGCAGTAAATCAATGACAGTCTCTTTATAGTCTGGACTTATTTCATCAAAACCATCTAGCATTATTACGACGTTCACCTTTTGCTTTTGTTCACAGCACTGCTTGAAAATTTCAGTTTCTAAACAAGGCTTAAGCTTGAGCATTTTGTCCGATATAATTTCAATTAATTTCTCTTTACCAATTTGAAGAAGGGCCACTTGTTTCTCAGTGAAAAACGTCTTCAAGGCTACTATCTGATGATCCTGTATCATATTTTTAACGAAATGTTCTCCTACCCCTTTTGCACCCACGTTTGTCTTGGAGATTTTAAACTTTTCGTTAACGCAGATGACGTACTTTCTGTTCATATATTTTTCGTACAACAGAAGCAAATCCAGACTGAAAGGTAACTCAGGCACGGATTCAGCTGACTCATAAAATGTTTTAACTTCTTCATCAAATGCCTCCGCCAGCATGCGGCATTGTAATGGGATGCCGGTGAACTCTTTGTCTTTGTCACTAATTGACTGGGCTAGTTTCTCAACTAAATATTTAGCATATATTTCTAACTTGACTTCACGTCCCTCCACCTCCTTACTGTCTGCTTCAGTAGTCCAGTTTCTTAGACTCCAAAATTTTCTTAAGAATTCAACTTGATTTTCTTCAGAAAATGGTTCCAGTGTGTAGGAGAGCTGTTGTAGCTTATCTTCCAATTCCTCTCTCAGATGTGGTCGGGTGGTGACCCACAGCTGTTCTACCGCCGTCTGCCTTAGAGCTTGCAGTAAAGCAATGACAGTCTCTTCATAGTTCGGACTGATTTCATCAAAACCATCCAGCATTATTACTATATCTACCTTTTGCTTTTGTTCACAGCATTGTTTAAATAATTCCCTCTCGAAGCCAGATTCCAGTTTTAGTATTTTCTCTGATACAAATTCAGTCGCTTTCTCTTTACCAATCTGTTCTTTTTGAAGTGCCTCCAGTGCATCTGTGTGGTCATTTAAGTCAATTCTCATCACCCACTTTGCTGGGAACTTCTGTTTTATTTGCTTCGGCAGATGTGTCAGTAGGGTGGATTTACCCATCGCTGCTGTCAGAAATCAGCATCACTCTCTGGTGCTGTGCTCGCTCCAACAGCTTGTCTAAATCACCAGGTGTGTATGTGTGCCAACTGCGGTTATCAATATATTTATGCAGTGGTTCCAAGCTTCCTCGCGATTGCAGCCAAACGAGTTTTCCTGACTTGTCTCTCTGTAGCCAATGCACAGTGCTTTCTGGATTCAGCTGACAGAGTTGTTTGAATTCCTGCTCAGTGATAGTTTTAAATCAGAGAACTCTTTTGCATGTTTATCGCTAAAAATATCCTGTGAAACAGCTGTCTGATGACATAAGGTCCTGCCGATATAATAAGCTTCATTGTAAGCATCAGAATTCGGCACAGGATCGCCAATCTCATGTTGCTTCTCTTCCAGTAAGGCATGAAGTGGCAGTAATTTTACCAGTGGAGAATCAGCAGGTATGAGCTCATTCAGAGGAATATCAGTGCCTTGAAAACTTACTGTTTTGTCCAGTAATTTCTCCTGTGAACTGGTGGTTATATCACTCCAGGCTAACTGTTCATCCCTCTTTACAAACCCTTTCCCAAATGTTTCCCTGCCGATGTCCTGCAGAAAAGTAGCCGTGCTTTTTCTGATCGAGTCGAAAAGATGAATTTGATAGACGGTTTCTGTTTTAGAGTGTTAAACAATTTTCTAATTATGTCTTCTTCCTCACCATTCAACACTTTATGGTCCCCACAAGCCACCAATATCAGATGTGGTGTTTCATTTGACAGCATTAATGCACCAAAATCTATCAATTTATTCAGCGTCAAGAGGCGCTCTATTGTCATTACTGTATACTGACCTTCACTGAGGCAGTTAGTCTTTTGAAGAACCTGATAAGCCTTGACTAGCCCTGTCCACTCGTCCCCATCTGTCATGTGTAACTGCAATACTTGTTGCTGGTCACTGCTTAGGAAGTTTCCTAAACTCAAAGCCTCGGCTTTAAATTCAAGCGGGCTTTGTTCAATCTGCTCGACATAACGCCTCGTTTCAGACAGGTACACCTTGTTCCTAATCTTATATGACGTCAAATCCCTTCTTATGTTCCCTTTTATCTGAGGGAACAGCTCGAGCAACCTCTTCACATAGGGAATCAGTGCCTGTAATGCACTGGCATCTTTACAGCGAACTGTTTCGTTTTCAATCTCAAAGATTTGTAATTTCTTTACTGCTTCTTCTTGAGTCTGATTATTGTTTATTGTAGAGAACAATTCGTGTGGCTTAAACAATTCCGGTAACTGGCGTAACCAAAGGTAACTCTGTAGGAACTGGCGCTCTTCCTGACTAAATATGTTGATACTAGTCACCCGCTCGTTATATTTTGTAGTTTGATAATGAATTGGGTGGTAACCCTTGGGTGAGAAATTTTCGTCTCCTATCTCTGTGTGGTAATTATCTAAATGCTTTGCCTGTTCAAAGAAACGCTTCTATTCTTTACTGCGAAATAAGCCCGTACTCTCGGGCCAGTCTATTACCACTTGTACGTTTAGTTGTCCCTATTCATCTTTACGTACTTCCCCTGTTTCAGCGTCAAAGGCTTCCACAACTTTCTTCATATCATGTGCCGTTACCTTATACCGTGCAGTGTGCTTTTCCAGCCAGCCCATGTTAGACAAATCAACAAAGATGCGATAGACCGTCCCTACATGTGCGTTACAAGTGTTAACGCGATTTGCAGCAGACAGGTAACTGGTAATATCTAGGTGCTGTAAGTCAATTGAACGCCCGTAATAGCTTACATCAAGTTTGTGAGCCATTTGTGACGACATGTTTTTAGAACCTGGGCTGTCAAAAACTAATGTGTGGGGATGATAACTCTGTGAGATATTATCCCTTTTAGGGAATGTATTTCCTTCTGTCTTAAGGTATTCAGTGGTGAGGGTGGTGATTTGCACTAACCAACCCCCTAAAAGTGCCCAGTGAAGAACACTTGGAAATTAGACCGCTTTCCTTGATTAACTTCTCGCAGCACTTCGACAACCCTATGTGCAAATGTGCTGGCAGATTCCATTTGTTGAACATACTTATTACGCAGCACGCCCTGCAGGTCTGTGCATAATACGTTCAATTTTTTGGATCTGTGCCCCTGTGAGCAATCACAACCTGCTGATGCTCAGGGTGCCAATAGGCTGCTCCAAAATAGCCGTTACATATTCCATCATTAGACGCTGTTGTCAGTAACTTCCAGCCTTCAGGTAAAGCTAACCGTGTCTCATACTGAGTGTCAGTGTCTCGTCTTTTGTATTCTTCGTATGCCTTGGCGGCAAACTGGGCCAGCACGTAGGGACTGGGAAAAGCGGGCGTTTCTTTGAGTTGGCTTAGGGGGGTTATGCTTTTGTCTCTGAAGAAGTCATGGATTGAATGATTGAAATTCTCGTGGCTCAATTTTAGCTTTCCATCTACACTTAACCCCCCTGAGAACGGCGGCAGAAAAACACTTTTTGTAGCAGGCTGATCTATGTGCAACTGTGAATTTTCTCTCCCATTATCTTTTAAACAACAGCAGTTTAGGGCAGGCATTATGGCGCCTTAGCTGTGCGCTCTGTGAGTCTTGTTATTTGCTGTGTTAAATATGATATTACTACTCATGCAAAATATCAAAGGATTTTTTAAAGAAGTGCCAGATGCACGTGTAGTATTTTCAGCGAAATAGAATAATAAAGTGAAATGTAATAACTTAATAATTAAACCACCTTCATTAAGAACCACCGTGATACGGAACACGGACTGGCATTGTCTTTAACTTATCCAAAATAATGGACAGTGTCATCTGACACTCTTGTCGGTTGTACCTGTCCAACAGCCAGACGTTGAAGACACAGATCTTCAGTGAACAGACTGCAGCAACTTCCTGTGCAGTATCGAGGAATGAAGACATGTGGTTTCTTCCCCCGTTCCTATGTTTGCAGTGCTCGTTGTGGGAATTCTGCTGGGTGTAGGATCGCCTGGGTCCGTCTACAGCATCATGGCACTGTGGAAACATGTAATAGTGTTAAAGTGTGTGGCAGCAAGTTTATACCAAACGCCAGTAAGCTTTGCCAACACCAACACAGTGCAGTACCCAATAAATATACACGGAGTGTGAAATGTCAACAGTCCCACCTGTCATGAGGTGCTGCTTCCTCAGTCCAACATCATGGCAGCCTGTGTTCAAAGCCACAGCAGTCTCTTCTCTGATGTCTCTCCAGGCCTGCCAACACACAACAATCATAATGTCACACAATTTACAGTGTGTACAGCGCGGCCATTTCCTGCTGACCGCTCAGACTCCTGCCCACTGTACCGAACTGTCAACATACAGCAGTACAATGTAATGTCTTAATGCCTCACCGCAAGGTGGTGATGGCATTATTCAAGTCAGTAACAAATTGTGAACGTTGAACTGCGGCAGAACAAAATGCGAGATGAAATGTGAGGTTGCCTGAATTGAAACTTTTTATTGAGAGTTGTGAAAGGAATTAATAAAGGTGCGATAATTTGTAATTTAAGTCAATTCTCTTCTCCGGAATTGATAATTCCTTGACAGATGCGGCATTAAAAACTCTTGAATCGATAAAAAATACGTTGGGTGGTAAAGTGGTAACTATAACCCAGTCCACTTCGGAGGTACATTTCACTGGCGTCTGTTCTAACACTACCTTGAAAATAAGCATTCTGGTTAATATTCATACCTTAATTTTGTCATATTGATGTTGTGTCCGCCATATTTAACGTACGGAGACACACTGTAATTATACCGGCATATTGTGTGTACGGAATGCTGTTGGTAGGTCTGCAGTTACAGACATGGCGACGGCACGGAATGTTGAGGTTATGTCCGACATATTTAACGTAAGCACAATGCATGTTTATGTGTAAATTTGTGCAGAAGATGAAGCTAAAGCAGCAACAGTTCTAAAACTACTACTACTACTACTACTACTACTGCTACTTAAATAATAATATAAAGATAGCAAACATGTGATCTAGACAGAAGTAGAGATGGTTATGAGTACCTCTCAATGCTGCACGTGGAATGCAGAAACTAAAATGATACGGGTAACTACAGGAGCAACTGGAACCTTCTGAAAATCGTTCAGAAAATATTTTCGCAGCGTAACGGGACAGCACGATATCAAGGAACTGTAGAATACAGCCATATTGGGCAGAGCACACACACTGCAGAAGTGCTAATGTATAGTTGCCTATGGTACAATAATGGAAATAGCGTTACACGTAGTTTAAACTCTATCTACTGACTAGCTGGAACACTGTATACCCTAGTAACATGGTTTGCTTCAGGTATGTGGTTGTGAATGCTGTGCACATATGTGATAAATAATAACAATAATAATAAAAATAACACTAATAACGCAGCAGGAACAGAAATGTAACAAAAGGCACAGGACTAGAAATGTGTGCCCCTGCAGCCAGCTGTCAATTTCTGCTGTAAAATTGCCTTGAGACCTGCTGCAGTCGGGATACAGGCACGGTACACATTCTGCCTACAGCAGTCTGCAGCTTCAGTACCGAAGAAAGCGCTGTACCGTCTGCATGTTATGTTACTTAAACCGGCAATGAACTGTGCGGTGAAAACAGTCAGGCGACTTGCCTCTATCTTGACAGCAAGTAAAGTAAAATGGCTAAAGAACGTGAAATATCCCTGTGTTAGAATTTTCACATTCACACGATGACTGGTGTCCACAGTACGTGCTGTGACGTCACACAGTACGGTGAACAGGCACCAAAGCTGCGGAGGATCTCTGAAAACGGAAGCGAAATCCCACTCTGTTCTGTGCAGTTCTTAGTAACCGCGGGCTGCACTGGAAGGTGGAGTTGGGAGCAGAACGGGTGGAGCGTACATTGTTCTTAAACTGTTGCTGGTCTTACAGATACACTGCTGTGTTGTTGTTGTTGTGGTGGTTGTTGTTGTGGTTGTTGTTGTTGTTGTTGTTGTTGCTGCTGCTGCTGCTGCTGCTGCTGCTGTTGTTGTGAAGAACATGTTACCTAAACACAGACTGTGCCGTGTCACGACACAGTTTTTTTTTTTGTTACTTCCACGTCAGCCTAACTGCCGCCCGTTTCCTTATCTAACGGCTTTCTTTCTGTTTCCCGCCCCTTACTTCCAACGTGGAACCTGTTGTACCGAATTCTTCTCCATTCGCGTCTTTCCCTGTTAACTCACTCTACTACCTGCGTCCAGACTAGCGTCTTCTTCTAAATCACGTCTCGACCTGCCTTTTGTCAAATGTTAAGTTTCGGGTATGTAGTCTTCCGATAGGCAGTATAGTCCTTGGCGGTGCTGGCGAGTTTTCTGTGTTTCGTGTTATTTGTGTTTCACCAGCACCCCAATTTTGCGGGAAAATTATGAAGTGTGCAGCCTCTAATTATTGTTCTTTCTAATTATTATCCACTCTTATATTTGTGGACCCTGAGTTTGTTAGCCCTTCTATGTTATTAGCTTTGTAATTAGTCAGCATTACGTTGGTGGATCGAGTAACATGTGGTGTTTTCCTGATTATGGTGTGGCTCGTTACCTCAGTGGTCCCCTGAATTATGTTGCTATCGTAATGTGAAAAGTTACTTGGAGTGATATCTGTACATAGTGCTTTACTTGGCTATGTGCGTGTACCCATAACTGTGAATGGTGCTGTACAGATCTGTAAGTACTGTGAACTGTGATATGCTGGGTTGGAGCATATATTTCTGCATATTACTAGCCGCTGTAAAATTGTGTAGCCACGCACACAGGTTGCGTCACAGCCAGTTAGGATCCTCGGAGGTACATCCTTATGGTGAGGGTTAATAGCGATAGAAGTGCGAACGATCAAAGCAACCGCAGAAGAGAAAAAAAGAAGGGGGGGGGGGCGCAAGACAATGACTCAGTTCTGAAGGCAGCAAATACATTTTAAGGAATAATTACAGTAACTTGAGGCTTCGAGTGGTTAAAACTGCAAAACTTGAAGTAACAACAGAAAGAGGTGTCAGACTGGTGCAGGTACGACACGGGCGTTCTTTGTTCCTGCACACCCGCTTGACACAATATCCCTGCCATCTATGAAGAAAATTCACCTCAAATAACTGACATACGGAACAGCAAACAGACATATCTTTTCGTAACTAGAAGTTCAGTGCCAAGGGTCGGATCCAGTTTTGTAACGGACTGTACCGGTACCGGTAAATCAGAGTGCAAATCTGTGCAGGTGTCACACACCAACTGATAAGCACGCTTTGTGCTGCAAGGCGTGTCAGAAACCGTGCAGTGTTGAAAGGCAAGAAAATGTACGGATATTGTTCTGCACGTTAAGCGAAGGGCACAAACTGTACAGGGAAGGAAACGGCTGTGTTTGCCGGCTCACACAGTCTTTCTACCGACAGCTTATCAACTGGCTGTACCGTACCGTACCGCGTGTGCTTATGTGATGTGGAGCGGCAATGTGAGTACTGAACAGCTGAACTGCTGTGAGTGGAACAGGCACACGTTGTGAAGAACTGCGTGAGGGTGTACAGACCTGTAGTGTGATTGGTTGGTTTGGTTGGTTTGTTGCTCTGAAACATAAATTTCCGGTACAGAAGCTACAAACAAACTCTCTGACTCCCATCCCAACAAAAACATAACAGGACTCTCGACCCCGGCGCACAGTGCGTTGAATTCCATCACCTTGCACTCACAGTGTCACCTGGGGAGACGGAAACTGTTAGCAGGCACTGTCAGTACGGGAATTACAAACACTCCATGTTACACAGCTCAACAAATTGTGAACTTTAATGTCCCACAGCATGTGATAAAAACATGGCGGTCGCACGAACTACTGGGGTGCGATCAACACTACATGCACTCAGTGACTGATGTAGCAATAGTGCGCAGCACATTTGGTGCTACAAAAACAGACGAATTTGGTACTGTAAGTATCGCTGACGGTAAGAACACAAAATGTCCATCCAGCTGTTGGTCTCACGCTGTAACCAATGGTGTAGCCGCGCTAGGCACGTAGCGTACCGCACAGTGACATGACAAACATATACACCTATATAGTGCGTGGGAAATGTTGACATTCCAAACCACCGCCACGCACAGCAAAATGTACAACCTTTCTGGATTTTACTTGTTTTGACTTATCGAAATATCCAGAATCATACAAAAACTCACCCCTTCAAGTGGGGTTGTGATCGCATACCGTTAGAGTGTGCCCCATAAACCTTTTTTAAAATACGTAAACGTTGTGTAAAATTAAAAGCTGAATACAGAAACTGTGCGTTTAAATACAGAAGGAAGGCAGTTTAAAATTCATACATAAGGCACACTTGTGTCCTGCATTTTCTTCGGCCCAAGAACCATCACCTTACACGATGGGGAGTGAACGGGATTTCGTTACAGTTCCAAATTAATATGCACAACATTCAAAGAAATTTTATAAGATATTAATCAACTTCCTATCAGTTTTTTGAGCCATACAGTCTGTATTCATCGCTATGAAAATTTGTTGCCTTGGTATTTCCATGTGTGCAGAAGGTCAGTGTTATATGAACATTCACGGACCGATATTCGGTGCGTGTGCCGTGACAGATATGTCTGAGGCAGATGTAACAAACGCCGAAATTTTATACTTTATACAGTCATTTTTTTTCCAGGAACATGTATAAATTTTTCACGGTAACACTCGCCCCTAGCCACCTGCATAAGGCCCTTTACCGAGATCCATACAATGCACTTCCAACCACTGTCCGTCCTGCTTTCACGGTGCCAGGCTAGTGTTAGCCGAGCCGGTTTAGCGCCGGCCACAGGAATGTCAGTACAGTAGGGCAGGTTGGTGTGAGCAAAGTGTCGGTGCTGGTTTTACCGAGCGGTACGTAAGGGTCGGGAGGCAGAAGCATAGAGGTGAAGGGGCGAAGGGGAACGCGTTTAGGTGAGAGACAGGGCAGCTACAGGTGTGAGAGCTCCTGGAAGTGTGAACCGTCGGCGGTCCACACCCCTTGGTTGGGGAGCTGTGACACAGTACAACCTGAAACAGTGGGCAGTCGCCATTTCATTCAGGCATTCCACTGACCGCTACCTCTGCTGTTACATGGATGGGAACGAGTGTCACTGGGTGTGTTACGTTATTGGTGTTTGGAAACGGGAAAACTGCCACTCTTAGAAGTATAGGAGGACAACACACCGCCCTGGTGAAATGTAGCACAGTTGCTAGGATACGTAAAAAGTCCATAAAATTTCCTATCGCATTCAGCAAAATCACCACCATAGATTGTAGCGCCGTTGTTAGGATATGCTAAAATATTAAATGCAAATTCTCCTGCTGAGGCCAGCCTGTGCGCCTTAATTACGTAAATGCGATAAAACAGGCAGAGGGTCTAAGGGACAGGCAGTCTGTAACAGGAATACAGGCGTTATGAGTTCTATCGGAACACCGTGCTGTGCCTTACGGTACAACAGGCTCAGGATCTAAGGGACAGGCGCTCTGTAACTGGAACACAGGTGTTATGAGTTCTATCGGAACACCGTGCTGTGCCTTACGGTACAACAGACACAGGATCTAAGGGACAGGCAGTCGGTAAGAAGAACATAGGCGCTATGAGTTCTATCGGAACGGCGTGCTGTGCCTTACGGCACAACAGACACAGTATCTAAGAGACAGGCAGTCTGTAACAGGGAGACAGGCAGTCTGTAACAGGAACACAGGCGTTATGAGTTCTATCGGGACACCTTGCTGTGCCTTACGGTACAACAGGCACAGGATCTAAGGGACAGGCAGTCTGTAACAGGAACACAGGCGTTATGAGTTCTATCGGAACACCGTGCTGTGCCTTACGGCGGTTACATTACACTGCAGCAGTGAGATTTATCGTACTGAGTGCTGAAACTGAGTGCTGCATGTGATAAGGATGGAAATTCGTGTTCCGTTCTTTTGAAGGTGGGTCACAGCAAGTGGAAACTGATGTTACAGCATGAATATAGTGCAGTACAGTTAACATTATGTGGAAGCGCCTGGACTCGAACCAAAACCACTTCTTATGCAGTGTGCAATATTCTTACTGTCCACATACATTCACAAAACAAATGACAGCCAGCCGTTCCGGTAACGCACTGCACAGCATGTGTCAGTATATGGAAATGTGCATTGCGGTGAGAACGCACTGCTACAGCCGGCCGGTAACAGGCTGTCACCGGTACACTGTACAGCTTGTAGGGTGGGAGGGAAACCGGGCTGCATTACTGTTGGGCGGACTGTGTTAAACTGCATTTTAATTGCATTAGAGACAAGTTACGTGCTAGAAATTCACTCACTTCTCTGTTAGTAAGCCTGAAACTTTGGCGTTGGGAAGGCACGTCTTTGTATATATTACTGCAGTGAGATTTAGACTGAATGAATTTTGGGCAATATGACAATTTGTGTTTTTAATTAAAGTTTAGATTGGACGGAGTCGCTTGGACAAAACTGTAGAGCTGATATATTCGACTGCACCAGTTTTCCTGTAATGAACTTCATGCCCTTTTTCTAATTCGAAATCTGTTCTTTAACAGATGAAATAATTCCGAAGCAGTTTTGTGTTCCACAAGATGAACAAGCTAAAGCTTTGAGTTCACAAGACGTAGGGAAATATATGCATTGCGTAACAGTTGTGTTGCGTTCGTTTATTTTAATCAGCACGATGGAAAATCTTACGTACGGAAGTGCACTGGGCTCAAAATATGCGTTCCATGTGTGTGCGTAACTGCTGTGCCAAGTGTTTTTGTTTTGCTGAACATGTAGCGAGTTAAGCTGTAGAGACCGGCTGGGTGCAGGCAGGTGTTTATGGACAGTGTCCGCTAGTGCTCTTGGGTTTTAAACAAAATTGGAACGAGTCGAGGGATTTTAGTAAAGATCAGAAACACCAAGTTCCATGACAACGCGTTCAGCAGTTCTGCAGTTGTTACATGGGGACGGACGGACAGACAGGACTGCAGGAACCAAAAGACGCATTTCTGTAGCTGTCTTTCGCGAACTCAACTACATAGTGACACAGTGAATGCAGGCGTACAGTGCTGCCGATTGCTGCTCAGAGAGACAGAGTGCCAGTCACGGTTAGCGTCTAACCGCGCGGCACATTTACTGTACAAACACAAACTGTACAAGTGTGCAACTGAACTGTACTTACAGTAATTACACAGAAGCTGCTGCTGCGTGTTCAGCCGCACAACAGGGAGAAACTGTCACGCTGATGTCTTCTGCAGTGCAGTGCAGCCGGTTGCTTGGAATTGTAGAAATTAGATCGTTCAAATTCACGCTATTAGCTGAAAACGCAGTGTCGCAATTTCACAGTGACATGGCACAAATGGATGTTACAAATATAACCGACACACCGTGCAAATTGGAGAAACACTTCAATATTTTCAGTATGAGAGGGAAATTGCAAATTTGTGGGAAACTTTTCTGAAAAATATCAACTTTGCCAGTAACTTACTGACAGCGCAGTTACCTTTTCGCCTTAAATAATTGCCGCATTATTCTATACGTTTAACTTATTGCCTTTCCGTTGCATGTGGTAATGAGCAGAACCACCATATTTCATAACAACGAATCCATAATAGTCCCATTTTCAGGTACTGAAGGGACTCAAAATCACTTTAAAAATGAAAGAAGCATGTGGTTATATTTTAAAAAAATTTTTAGGACAATGTCATATTTTGGCCATTTGAAATATTGATGCATTTATTATACAAGCCGAAACTCCACCGCTTCTCCACGAATCAGCAACTCGAATTTTATTAGCGAATAACATCAAGCCTGAAAACTGCAGTGTACGCGTTGAGTTTTGCCTACACTGTTTTGGCCAAATCTGTGTTTTGTGGCTTTTATCAGGCCTTTTTTTACAAGTATTAATTCCAAGTGAAACTACTTGTACAAGGTATGCGTCGGACCCTCTAGTGTTTAACAACTACTGTTGTATCTTCAATACTATCCCTGATGATGGTACTTATGTGTACGGAAACATGTCGGGTTTGTGCGTAAACGTCTTTTACGCACATTTTATCAAAAGTGTGCACGTGTTGGTCTCCTGTTCTACAATTCCAGTAACTACGTGCTCAGTATGAATAATTTAAAGTCAGACGTGTGTATATGTGATGGTACAAGGCGCATGCGCAGGAAATATCTACTGTGTGCATTCAGATCTGAAGTTGCATTCAGTAAACCTAGCTAGCAATTTCATCAAGCAATTTCATCCTAGTCGGCTTGGTGGTATTGTCACGGTGTTAAGCGGGAATAGTTTTAACTGTCACAGACAGTAACATCACTAGAATTCCTTCGTTGAATTACGACTACAGTCTTGCCATCTCTCTTTCCCAGCGATTTCGTTGTACCCAGCAGGACACAGTGTCTGCGGGTAGAGTTACGGTAGTTGTGTAGAACATTGATATTTTTCTGCTTTGGCGCTAGAATGTGAACAGGCCAATATGATAAGGTCATGCATTTATCATATGTATATTTTTTAAATTTATTTGTTTTGAATTTTTAAAATTAGGACCTTTAAATATCCTCGAATTGAGAAGTAGCATTACAACATTAAAGCAGTTCACATGCACAAATTGTTTTGCAAAAAAAATTATGTAATTTCTTAAACAAATGTTGATTGCATGTTGCATGCATTTGCTCAAAATTCACGATACGCCACTAGGAGATAAGCAGTTTAGAGGGACAGGTTTAGTTCTTAACTCCAACTTACGCTGTTGAGATATGCTATCTTTATGAAACAAACATCAAACGCAACCGTCCTCCAATGTTTACACCCTGTCACGTGACTCAGTTTATAACGCACTCTCTTATAAAAATATTATAGAAATTTCTGCACAAACAACAGCTTCTGAAGTAAGCCTTGTCAATGAAGAGTACCAAAGTACAAATCGTTTCCAATCCAGCCTACAACTAACAACTCCCACTGTCCCCCAACACACACCGCAATGTATCGCTGCCATAACTACCTGCACTCACTGTGCGGTCTGCCTTACAGCAGCCGCTCATGGCATTGCCTGCACTTACTGAGCTCAAACGTTTGTAATGTTTACAGCAGCCAATCACTGGACCTTATTCCGAGCCAGCTGAGTCAACTACACACACCGTATCTGTCACATATCGACTTCAATATTGTCCTTCTCGCTATCTCTATACCTTTTTCAGCTGAAATTTTCTATGAAGTGCCACACTATACACCGCTTCTGTACGTCGTTCCTCCAACCTCCATGGTGCTCTTCCGTGGTTTTGGCGCCGTAAAAGAAAATACTATTTTAGCCAGCTCTATATAAATTGAGAAAGCAAAGCCTCTGTGCACGTGAGCACTAAGGACGCTCCACTGTGCTGAAAGTGGGAAGTCCCACACGTAAAGCACTTTAGAAGGCATATATGACCCATGTCACGTAGTTCCGAACCCTACAAACTCCGCCCCTCGGCCATTTGTGCTGTGCGTTAAGCTGTCGGAAAACTGTAATTCGTTCACAGCAATAATATTTTCAAGTTCCATCGTCTGAAAGCGCAATATAAAGTTGCGAAAAACTTCCGAAACATGGGAATGAATTGTTTTGCTAATTAGGGAAGGGTGATATATGTATACAATAATAATCGATATCAGAGAAAAATTCTTCATGAGAGAAAATGTTACATTCAACTTTAGCTGTCACGTTACTGTTTCATTAAAATTTTTTCCACGCATGGCGTAACAGCCCCCAGTGGGCCAGGGCCTCCTCGTCATCGAGGCTTCACGATCACACTCAGACACACCACAGTCGGTAGGACTCCTCTGGACGAGGGATCGGCCCGGCACAGAGACCTCTACCTGACAACACACAACACTCATAACAGACATCCATGCCTCCTCGAGATTCGAACCCGCAATCCCAGCAAGTGAACGGCCACAAACCCACGCCTTGGAACGCGCGGCCACCTTCAATAAAATACCTTTTGCAAGTATTCCTCCACGTGATATTCCAAACACTGACTGTTGTGTGAACAACGAAGGGCAACAGTCAGGCTAATTGCAATCTTTTCGTTCTGCAATTAAATCAACGCAATTCCATCCATGCAACTACTGGCATCTGACGTCACTGTCATCAACCAATCACCTTACTCAATGCATCTCTGAAAACTCACTCACGCTTCACAAACCAACTGCATTACACAAGGAGAATTCATTTGACTGAGGGCTGGTGGGTGAGTCCGCGAAGCCATTAAAGTCATATAACCTTGAATTAACATAAGTTAATTCAGAGCATGCTACGGGTTGAATAATTCAAATATTGTATCCTTCTTCCTCCTGAGTAAAAACTCACAGGAAAGATGTGGCAGGGGGCACGGGCGCGGTTACCTGATAGCAAACATTCGTCTCGAAACATAATAAAATACAGAAAGATTTGACCAAAAACAAAGGCGCGGATACTGTGCGTCACTTTACAGTGCCCGCATGAACATCGCGTTTTGTTGGACATTTCTTACGAACTAACATCACTGACCCCCAACGTTCCCTCTAATGTGTTTTACAGCTGCGTGGACCTGCTACTGCTCTGAGCAGGTTTTTACACGACCTGAAAACTGTGCGGCACTTCGAACGTTCTTTTCTAATATGCATAATATGAATACTTACAATGAAAATTCAAAAATTCCAGCTGCACGGCAAGAATTTCGTGTGAACAGGAGCATTTCATTTACTGCACACCCGCGCAGCTTAGAGGGAACATTGTTGACATCTCAAGAAAAATCACCTTAGGCACCATCAGGTCTCATGAAGGGTGTGACGCTGTGTGTTTGGCTGTTTCGAAGGAACCATGTTCCTAGGAATCGTTCGGAACTACACGGCGTCACCTGCCAGAACGCTTGGATGACCAGCAACACCGCTTTTACAAATTCTGACACGTTTGTCGCACAGCAACCTACAGCGAAGGGGTAGAAATGAAATTTGTGTAACCTGTTCTTTGTGTCTGCAAGCTGTGTGGTGAACATTGGGATTTAAAGAATGTCCATAGAGATGTCTGACTGCAGCAAAGCTCAAATCCGAAACACACCGCTGAGCGACTGACGATTTGTACTGCGGTTAGCAACTGAACAGCTATGTGACTAAAAAACTGCATGGAGCGCAGCACACCTTAGAAGCTGACAGGCGCTCAGCCAGTCAAAAAATGCCACATATATTGTGGAAGGCGAGGTTTATTTCCGTGTTCAGAGGGTCTCGCTATTTGTAGCAATCTTGAGTCTAATGAATCCTATCCATGTTGTCTTAAAGTAAGATCCATTTCAATATTATCCTCCCATCTACATACAGATCTCGAAGCGGTTCCTTTCCTTTACGATTTCAGATCGAATTCCTCTATGCATTCACCTTCCGCCGCCATCATGTGACGGGCTGCGGTAAGCAGTCGTGTTAACGTGACTGGCACTTCAGAACACAGCGGTGTTGGCTTTATGTACCGCCAGGTTTAGCATTCAACACTTCTACATTCTGCCCATACAGTGTATTTGTGTGTTTTGTATGGATCTCAGAACAAACACCGATTATATCCCTATACAGCATTAACTGGCTGGTTTTTATAACCGAGACGGAGTGGGTTTACTGCGCGGTACGGACTGGACCTTTAACTATCCCCTCTAAAGCCCAGTGGTTACTGTATGTACCGCCAGGCTTAACATTCACAAATTCTACGTTCTGCCCACACAGTGTGTTTATGTGTTTTGTGTGGATCTCAGAACAAACAGCGATTATTTCCCTATACAGCATTAACTGACTGGTTTTTATAACTCAGACGGAGTGTGTTTACTGCGCGGTACGGGCTGATTCTTTAACTATCCCCTCTCAAGCCCAGTGGTTACTGTATGTACCGCCAGGTTTAACATTCACAAATTCTACGTTCTGCCCACACAGTGTATTTATGTGTTTTGTGTGGATCTCAGAACAAACAGCGATTATTTCCCTATACAGCATTAACTGACTGGTTTTTATAACCGAGAGGGAGTGTGTTTACTGCGCGGTACGGACTGAGTCTTTAACTATCCCTTCTAAAGCCCAGTGGTTACTGTATGTACCGCCAGGTTTAACATCCACAAATTCTACGTTCTGCCCACACAGTGTATTTATGTGTTTTGTGTGGATCTCAGAACAAACAGCGATTATTTCCCTGTATAACCTTAGAAATGTAACATTCATCCTATAAGAGGCCATGAAGGTCCAGAAGGGGAGAATGAGTATAGCTTTAATCTTTCTTTAACCTCGGCGCTAGATGGGGTGGGTGGTCAACATCAAGCCCCGGCCGCTTTACCCCCGGGAAAGAGACCGGCTACCCATTATACAGGAGGCTGAATCGGTTCCAGGGTCGGTCTGGACGGATGCGACAAATCTGCCGGGCCCCCCCGCGCCCCCACCCGGGTTGGGTCCCCGGATCTTCCAGCCCGTAGCTAGTAAGCATACCGACTGATTTATCACGGCTCACGCACATCATTTGATTGTTTTTTATAGCGGAGAAAAGGTGTGTTTACCGCGCGGTACGGACTGGATCTTTATATATAATTAACGTTAAAGTTAGTCTATAAGCAGTTAAAGCAAGCAGTAACGACAGCGCAGATAAAGAAACCGGACTGGACAAGTGAATTAGTCAGTCACACACAGACTGCGTTGCGATCTGTCAACTTCAAGAGAAACGAGGGTAGAACAAAACTGTGAAGCGACACACGCGGTTCTGACAGCAGTCGCTATGAAAAATGCTGTCTTACAGGATGTGACACCGTGCAGACTGGTAGACAGGCACTCTTGTACCCTGAAAGCGAGGGCCTGTCGCCACATTGCAGCTGACACAGACCCCTGCAGCTGACCAAAACCACACGCTGAACACCAGGCACTGTGTCAGCTGATTGGTTGTGCTTGAAATCGCCAACATGGCGTCGATGTGACCTTTCAAATGTTCCTGTGATGTATCGTGAGATGGCGGACAGCGTTAGTGGCACCATAGCGAGCACTGACTGGGGGGCAGATTGTGAGATCTGACCACGATTCGTCGGAACCAAACACGAAAGATCGACGTGATACTATTAAGATGGGTGATTACGAAAGGTTGAAATCCCGAGCAAACGAGTTACCGAACATCGGGACTGAACTGCACCGAAGTCCTGTAGCAGTGCTGTGCTGTTAAGGTTGGGCAGCGGAGAAACGGATTGCTGAAATTAGTTTATACACCGGTTTGTTGAAGTGTCTTAAAGAGTGTGCTGGCTGTTTCTACTTGTTCCAAATTTAGATGTTACCATCAGTTGTGCCTTATGGCAGGGATGCACAAACCCGGGCGCCAGCTCACTGTGACGCCTGACATTTTTGGTTCCTCAGTAAGGAACTTGCTTCATCTCACTGTTCTGGAACCTAGAATTCTATGGTGCCTCCTAGATGACTTGAAAATTTGTGCACCCCTGCCCTACGGCTCCGCGATTTCAGATAACTTTTAATTGGTGACACTGAATTGAGATAATTTCGGAGAGGGGGGTGTGCAGAATTAATGAACTTTGTAAGGGGTTCGTTGTACTTTATAGACTGCGAACTGGGCGTTTAGAGGGGTAGCCTTCCTACAAAGCTTGACTTTATAGGGGTATCAATGACTTTAAGAGGGGTACCAGCCTAGAATTAATGTAGTAAAGGATGAGAAGGGTGACCTGGTTGCAGACTCCCACAGTATTTTGGCTGGGTGGAGGAATCATTTCTCCCAGCTGTTGAATATACACGGGGTTAATGATGTTAGGCAGATTGAAGTACACACGGCAGAACCACTAGTGCCTGAGCCCAGTGCCTTTGAGGTTGAGATGGCTATTGGAAAGCTAAAAAGACACAAATCACCAGGTACTGATGAGATTCCAGCAGAATTGATTAAAGCAGGGGGTAGGATAATTCGGTCTGAAATCCATAAACTTATTATTTCTATTGGGAAGAAGGAGGAATTGCCTGAGGAATGGAAGGAGTCGGTCATTGTGCCTATTCATAAGAAGGGTGATAAAACAGATTGTAGTAACTATCGAGGCACATCACTTTTGTCGACTACTTACAAAATTCTATCCAACATTCTTTTGTCAAGGTTAACTCCATATATAGAGGAAATTATTGGGGATCATCAGTGTGGATTTCGACGTAACAGGTCAACTACTGATCATATATTCAGCATTCGTCAAACACTTCAGAAAAAATTGGAATAAAATGAGGCAGTGCATCAGCTATTTATAGACTTCAAGAAAGCCTATGATTCAGTTAGGAGGGAGGTCTTGTATAATATTCTCATTGAGTTTGGTATGCCCATGAAACTAGTAAGGTTAATAAAAATGTGCCTAAGTGAAACATATAGCAGAGTTCGGGTAGGCAAACATCTGTCTGACACTTTCCCTATTAAGAATGGCTTGAAAAAAGGAGATGCTCTGTCGCCATTGCTTTTCAGCTTCGCTTTAGAATATGCCATTAGGAGGGTTCAGGCAAACCAGGAGGGCTTGAAATTGAATGGTACATATCAGCTTCTGGTTTATGCTGATGATGTTAATATATTGGACGGAAGCGTACATAGCATAAAGAAAAATGCAGAAGATTTAATTATTGCTAGTAAGGAGATTGGTCTAGAAGTAAATGCTGAGAAAACTAAGTACATGGTCATGTCTCGAAATCAGAATGCAGGACACAATCACAGCATAAAGATAGATAGTAAATACTTTGAAAGAGTGGAAGAATTCAAATATTTGGGACCAACCCTAACGAATCGAAACTCCATTCATGAAGAAATTAAGAGCAGATTGAAGTCGGGGAATGCTTGCTATCATTCAGTGCAGAATCTTTTGTCTTCCAGGTTGCTATCCAAAAACACAAAGATTAGGGTATACAGAACTGTAGTTTTACCTGTTGTTTTGTATGGGTGTGAAACTTGGTCTCTCACAATGAGGGAGGAACAAAGACTGAGGGTGTTCGAGAATAGGGTGCTGAGGAGGATATTTGGGACTAAGAGGGACGAGGCGTCAAGGTGGTGGAGAAGACTACATAACGAGGAACTTAATGACCTATACTCATCACCAAATATTATTCGGGTGATCAAATGGAGAAGAATGAGATGGGCGGGGCATGTAGCACGTATGTGGGAAAAGAGAGGTGCATACAGGATTTTTGTAGGGGGAGCGACCACTTGGGAGACCCAGGCTTAGATAGGAGGATAATATTTAACTGGATCTTCAAGAAGTGGGATGGGGCATTGACTGGATTGAGCTGACTCAGGGTGGGGACAGGTGGCGGGCTCTTGTGAATGCGGTAATGAACCTGCAGGTTCCATTAAATGCGGGGCATTTCTTGACTAGCTGAGAAACTGTTAGCTTCTCAAGAAGGCCTCTGCGCCATGAAGTTATTTAGCCATTATCTCGTCTCGGGACACCAGATTTGTCTTAGATCACAGAGAATAGCGTGAAACGTATTAATTTAATAAATGGTTAAACACTTATACATAGGTCACGGAATTTCCATAGATTGTGTGAAGAATCACAAATACGTTTACTCCTTCAAGGGTGCATTCATAGTTTCAGTCGATTTGGACATCTTTGAAAGGGACAGAAAAGGTTTGGTGGTGCGTGCGCAGTGCTGCTCCTGTCACGTACGTGTCTCTTCAGCTCGGGTCCAACAACAATCACGTAATCTTGTAACTACTGTACCGTCACTTGACACCAGTTACCGCTCTGTGCGTTTTCATGTCTGGAGACACGTCAGTGCTCACACTGACAGCTGTACAGTGTTCTGACAGCTGCAGCGCGTACAGAGTACCGGGTGACGACGCTAATACTACGTGACCGCCACAGTACTCTTTGTGATAATGCTGGTGAATTGTCGGGGAAAGAGCAGTGTTTAGCGTTCTGTGAAAAGACGGAGGCCTGTCCTTATACAGACCGACTGCCTGGTCCCCCTCAGCAGAACATCGCGAATCGTGTTTCCTTCTTATGGGACCAACACACAAGCCGACGCTTTATTGCTAACATGGTCATTCAAAAGAATAAATGGAGAATCTATCAAGCCTAACATAAAACAGGAGCAACGTACAAAACGTGACAAACTGGAGGCAGCAATAGCAATAAGGAGAGGGCAGCTAAAGGCTGAAAGTCGTACAGCAACAGATTAGGGTATTATTGAAATGGCGGAGATGATTTAAGGTGCTGTACACTGGTACAGTATTCACTGTGCGTCTCATGTGTTGTGATTTTCAAACTGACGTATTTTTATCACCTTAAGTAAATTCTGTGGGTGTTAAAAAGTTACACAATTTCAATTTGCCGCCACCCCCGATATAATACCACATTGCTGCTGTGAAGAGGCGGTGGCGCTATAACGGGGACCCTCTCAATACGATACTAAGTGACAGAGGGCTCTGCCATTGACAGACATATTTAAGCTAACCAAAACCCCCGCTTCTCCCCACTCTTCCCCTTCAAGCCACTCTTGACCACTTTGCACAGAAAGAGCAAGCCGCAATTCCAAACACTTGCGGTGTCAGATGTAACACACAGAGAGTACGGGAGACAGACGGCTCAAAGAGACAAGTGGTCGGCTGTTGTGAACACGGTAATGAATATTTGGGTTTCATAAATTGCGGGGATTTCCTTAACTACCTGAGGAGCTAGCAGTTTGTCATGACTGCCTCTGTTCAATGGAGTTAGTTAGTTAGTTAGTTAGTTAGTTACAAGTGGCCCCTCAACTTGTTTCTGCCGAACAGTCCTTCAGACAGCTGTGTGGCCACGAAATTTATTGCGCAGAGCAACTGAACACTGTGCTGTACTGTACTGTGCTGTCCTGACAGAAATAGCGTATTGTATTTATATAAGATCTGGGGTACTCAGGGTCGTGAATATGGAAACTACGACATTGTGGCATATGGCGCCGTGTAGTTAAATATATTGCTGCTACCTCAATATTGACTGTAGAAGAATGTTGTGTAGGCAAAAATAACTCATATTTACACGAACACAAAGGAGAAATCCAGCTACGTGGTGCAACATCTGTAACACTGAGCGACTGACACCTAGCACAGCAAAAGGAATGGGAGCAGCAGTCACAGGGCAAGTACTAACAAAGCAAATGTGAAATTTAGTTTAAAGGAAGAACTAAATCTTCGATACACGAAAAATTTAATTTGTAATATTTGCCTAGAATGTGCTAACAAATGGCAGGGACTGTGCAATTGCATGCTAGCATATACAGATCAAAAACCTAATCATACGAGTAAAACATTTTTCAATATCAACAAACAAATGCACTAAAGCTGTTACATATTCGCAATAATATATTCAAGAAACACACAACACTGCCACATGTTTCGCACCTTGCTGGTCCATCATCAGCAGGTAAATCGCAGTAACGTGAACACCTTTAATCATCCACACGCTGTTCCTACCTACTGTGTAACGGTTCACTGCAGGACAAATTACCAGCAGTTCTTCTACACGTGCATTTAGACCAAACATTATTGTGTTATGCAACAAATAATGTGCTTCCTGATGACGGACCTGTAAGTTTCGAAACAGGTGGAAGCGTGTTGTGTTTTTTGAATATATTATTTTAAATTTGTGAAAATTTGAGTGCATTTGTTGGTTGATATTAAAAAATCGAAGTATATGCACGGAATGGAAAATATAAGAAAACGAGTGAAACACCGCAGGAAAAACTAAACAAAAAGTTAGACGATCTACGCAAAACAAACACAAACACAGTAACATTAGACACAGTCCCACAACAAGTTCTGCACACGATTTCAAAACCTTTCAAATGTACAGGGTGTTCATTGCAATAGCACGCTTCACATTACGTCTCTACTGGTCTGGTTTCCCACATAACATGAACTGGCGACGTAAGTCGATGTTGGTGTGCGAAAGCAACACTGACTGGGGGTTTTATGCATAAATAGTTATTTTGTGAAAATTGGCTCTGTACTGCCCGCGATGCATACGTTATAACTGTGTGAGTCTTGTGGAAGCCAGGCGGTCACTGTGCGTAGCACCAGCTGTAGAACATAGATTAAGATATAAAGCAATTATCTATAATATACTACGTATTATAATTCAGTAACGTCTGCTTCGTCTGGCATGGAGTTTCATGGATCGCCACCAGATGGCAGGAAATGGAACTATGAGAACGGAGTTCCATAGACGTCCACTAGATGTCAGGAGATGTAAAATAGAGAACTGTGTTTTTCGCGCGGTGCAATCTGAGCCGGTAATATGATTCAGCTTTATTTACGTCTTTTGTATGGATCTTGGAACAAACCGCGATTTTTTCCCCACACAGCATTAAATGATTGATTTTTTAAACCCTGTCGGGGTGTTTTCTGCGCGGTACGGACTGAGCCTTTACTATAATTCAGTTTTATTTACATGTTTTATATCGATCTCGGAACAAACCATTGTTTCCCATACAGCATTAACTGATGGATTTTTAAAAACCTGTCGGAGTGTGCTTACTGCGCGGTACGTACTGAGCCTTACAATACTTCAGCTTTACTTACGTGTTATATATGGATCTCGGAATAAATTGCGATTCTTTCCCCATACAGCGTTAAACGACTGACTTTTAAAACTCTATCGGGGTGTGCTTACTGCGCCGTACGGACTTAGACTGTAATATATAATTCATCGTAATCTCAGTTTTTACATGGTTAATCACAAAGATATAAAGTAGCAAAGAAATGTAGGTAAAAAATGTTCTCTTTGGTGTAACTTATGATTCAAGGTCGTGCCATGGCTCAGGCAGTTAGTCGCCCGCCTCCTAAGGCGGAGGCCTGTGTTCGATCCCGGATCAGTCCACGTGGGATTTGTGGTGGACAAAGTAGCACTGGGACAGGGTTTCCCCGAGTATTTCGGTCTTCCCCAGTCGGTTTCATTCCATCGGTGCTCCATTACCAGGGAAATGACAATAATAATAATAATAATAATAATAAGCTTCATGCGGTTGCACAAGAAGCCTTAAGGTTGCAGTGCGTCCGTAGCGTCTGCTGCGCGGTTCTTCTCCACAAAAAACTTAAATCATGGTATGGGGTTTTATGTTGTGGCTTTTCCTTCAAATGCTTCAACGTTTGCACTCAGCAAGCAGTAAGCCCATTTTATATACACCGTAACGCTGTCAGTCTCTGTCACACTCCCACATTGAAGTTTCATGCACTGCCACCAAATGGCAGGAAAGGACACGACATAGAATTTAGTTCGACGGACGCGCGGATGGTATGTAACAGACACGACTAATTTGGGTTGCCACTTTAACTACGTAAAGGTTCGCCGGGCACTAATAGGACAGTATAATATACACACGTACACATTATTCGGGTTTTCACCATAACTGCGGGCACCACTACGATATTATAACACACAGGCGTATATGTTCTTCAGGTTTCCACGATAACTACTTCAATGTGCGTGCCTTACCTGCCCGGATCGCCGGGTTTCCGCAGTAACTGCGTACATGAAGTGTTCCTTGCTCCCACGAGTCGCGAGGTTTCAAAGGTAACTAAGTAAATGTGTGTGCCTTCCTTACTCGGGTCGCGGGGTTTCCACAGTAAATGCGTAAATGAATTGTGCCTTGCCCCCACGGGTCGCGAGGTTTCAAATGGAACTAACTAATTGGATGTACCCTTCCTGCTCGGGTAGCAGAGTTTCCACAGTAACTACGTACATGAAGTGTTCCTTGCCCGCACGAGTCGCGAGGTTTCAAATGTAACTAAGTAAATGTGTGTGTCTTCCCTGCTCGGACCGTGGGGTTTCCACAGTAACTGCGTACATGAAGTGTGCCTTGCGCCCACGGGTTGCTGGAATTCCACGGTAGATACGTAAATGTGTTTCCCTAGCCTGCCCGGGTCGCCGGGCACCAGCGTATTAGTTATAGCAATAATAAGACAATAAAAAAGCACTCACGTTCACGCTGACAGTCGGCTTAACACACACACAGCACAGTGTCACCAGTCCCACAATTTACCGCCACAACACAAACGCAGTGGCTACACGAAACGCTGCACATAACAGCACAGGCAATGCTGCGGCAAACACAGCAGAACTGAACACTGACCGACAGCACCGCCTGCCGGCAGGCACCGCAATGTACTGCAGAGCGATAACACAGCGCCACAACAGCAATCACACGGTGACGGGCTCGACGCTGACAGGAGAGACGCGAGCGGTAAGGAAACAACCTTGAAGGGAAAAGGGGGGAGTGCAGAGGGCGTGTGTGCAGGCTCCTTCCGTACACACGGCACAGCTGTGTCAAGGAAACTTACGGTTTTCAGTAGTTGTTAAATTGTATAAAACGCTTTAATCGAATTCGTAAATACATTTATGTAGCGGATCCAGTTTAACAGTACAAAACTGAGTATTGTGCCGCTATACATTTTATATAGACGGATACATAACAGTGTGTACATTATGGTGTGTTATCCGTTATAATCTTCTGTCCCTGATGATGGCTCGAGTGAGGCCGACTGTGTTGGAGTTAATATAATGGAAACTAATACGATATATTTATATATGCCTATATACTGCCAAATCAGACTATTTGGTTCGATTCCAATACACAGTGCAACAGTACACGGAATTGTATGTTGTTCATTAAATGCGTTAATTGACAATTTATAACGCAATAACCAACAAAATGCACAGTACTGAAATATATAATTTTACAGTTAAAATGTTAAAACTCCAATATGTTTCGACCCTTACGGATCATCTTCAGGGACACCAACAGCACTCAAGTGTATAAAACATAAAATTAGGTTACAGTAACAATATGGCGTATCCGGAAATCCTGAAGCCCACAGCAGACCCAGAAATGTTTACTATTCCACATGAAGAAGAGACAATGTACGGTGGCACGGGATTACAGTTATTCAATATGGCAGACACATGCTGTACATGCGGTGGTGGTAAGCACACTACTGTGCACTCCGTCACTGGTCCTATATGCAGCAACGTAAACTGGCCACTCTCACTCTTTATGCATTCCCTCCCGTGCATTAATTTATAATAACACTAATAACTAACAAATGCACTTATGCAATGATAATACGCACAACACAAAGTAATACACATAAAAAGGGCACAAAAGCAAAGCAACAAATAACAAACATAAAAGCATGAAGAAATTAACAATATAACGGAGGGGTTGGTACGAAAGCCCTAAAGTTTTGAAACTATTGATGAGTTAATTAACTTAAAAATATCACAAATTAGTGGACAATATCTTAATGAAGTAACGGGTTTCTTTGCACACAGGGTTAGCAGCCGAAACACATCTAGCAGACGGAGGAATCTCTGAAATTACGACGAGAACCTCGAATACCGATAACATCCAGTAGAGACACGCAACTTTTTAAAGCGGTTATTCGGGTAATCAAATCGAGAACAATGACATGGGCGGGGCATGTAGCACGTATGGGAGAAAAGAGAGTTGCATACAGGATACTGGTGGGGAGACCTGAGGGAGAGGGACCACTTGGGAGACCCAGGAGTAGATGGGAGGATAATATTAAAATGGATCTTCAAGAAGTTGGATGGTGGGGCATGGACTGGATTGAGCTGGCTCAGGATAGGGCAGGTGGCGGGCTGTTGTGAATGTAATGAACCTCCGGGTTCCCTAAAATGCGGGAATTTCTTGACTAGCTGAGAAACTCTTAGCTTCTCCAGAAGGCCTCTGCTCCATGGAGTTAGTTAAGTTAGTTAGTCTTTGGCTAATGAAAATTTATTAACTAACTCCCATGATGTTAACTTCTATTTAGCACAGTCCCGTAATTTGTCTAATAAGTGTATGAATCTCACACAAGAAACCAGTCACAACCAACTTTATGTATTTCTTGATTTAGAGATTTCGAGCGACCGGTTTCGGCCCAGTAGGCCATCATCAGGCTGTTTTTAAGAACATGAAGCTTTGAAACTCTACTCTTCAGAAGGGGGATGCCTTCTTTCACAATGGGGCTAAAATTGTACAGCCTTCTACATATATAGCATAAAATGGGCTAAACAATAAATTATATCTTTTATGCTGTATATATACAAGGTTGTACAATTTTAGCCCAACTGTGAAAGAGGAAGGACTTCCCCTTCTGAGGAGTAGAGTGTTAACGTTTCATGTTTTTTATAACAGCCCGATGGTGGCCTACTGGGCCGAAACCGGTTGCTGGAAGTCTCTAAATAAAGAGCTACATAAAGCTGGTTGTGACTGATTTGTTTTGTGAGATTGGAACATTCGCCATAGATGTTTAACCCTTTAAAGACGAAGCCTATCTGTTTTATATAAGGACTCAGTGCGTACCGCGCTGTAAACACTCTCCACTTCGGTTATAAAAACCAGTCTCTTAATGTTTTAGGCAAAAGTTGCTGTTTGTTCTGAGATCCGTACAAAACACATAAACGCAATGTGGGCACCACGTAGAATTTTTTAATGTAAAGTTACCGCTAGGCTTTAAAAGGTTAATAAAAGAAAAAGAGTAAATAATAATAATAATAATAATGCCTGTATGTTGCCCCACTCTGCTGCAAGGTGCCTGACGGTACGTCCATAATCATCCCATGCTAGCACCAGCTCATTTACTGTGTCTGTGTGCCCTGCTGCTTGCAGGCTATTTGATAAAAATGCAGTAATGTGAGCATTAACTTCTCGCGCTGCCTTACATAATATTGGTGCACCATCTCTACGTAAGTCCCTTAGCCGATTTCCGTACTGTTTTAACACCTCCTCTGATGGAACAGACCCTGACAACAATCCATCTATAAAAGCTCTAACCAGCCGATAATCTTCCTGCAGAAATACTTCCTGTAATAAAAGATCCTGCACTTGTTGGGAAGTGTTCGACACTTTGGTCAGTTGATTGACCAAAAACCCTGCAACACAATACTCGGCAAACGAGCGGTGGATAAAGTGCAGTTTACCCTCACCATTCTTTTGCACTACCCCAGTACTTGTTAAATCTTCGTCCGAAGACTTTTCTTGGCTATTAATTTGAAGAAGGTTCACTTGTCCCTCAGTAAATAAAAATCTTCATGGCTAGAACCTGATGAATCTCTGTGCTACGTAGAACGAAATTTTTTCGTCGTCTTTTGGCACCCACATTTGTCTTCGACATTTTAAACTTTTCGTGAACACAAATGTCATACTTTCTATTCATAAATATTTCGTACAGCCCAACCAAGTTTAGCTTAAGTGGTAACTCACGCACGGATTCAGCAAACTGATAAAATGTTTTAACTTCTTCACCAAATGCCTCCGCCAACATGCGGCATTGTAATGGGATGCTGGTGAACCCTTTGTCGTTATCACTAATTGATTGGGCTAGTTTCGCGATTAAATGTTCAGCAAAAATTTCTAACTTAGTTTTGGCTTCCTCTTCCACGTTATTGCCTTCTTGAGTAAACCAGTCCTTGAGACTCCAAAATTTTTTTAAAAATTCGAGTTGATTTTCTCCAGAAAATGGTTCCAGTGTGTAGGAGAGCTGTTGCAGCTTATCTTCCAGTTCCTCTCTCAGATGCGGTCGGGTGGTGACCCACAGCTGTTCTACCGCCGTCTGCCTTAGAGCTTGCAGTAAATCAATGACAGTCTCTTTATAGCCGGGACTGATTTCATCAAAACCATCCAGCATTATTACTACAGGTATATTTAACTTTTGGTTTTGTACACAACACAGTTTAAATAATTTTATTTCAAAATCACTTTTTTGTTTTAGCATTTCCTTCGATAAAAATTCAATCGCTTTCTCTTTATCGATCGGTTCTTCTTGCAGTGCGTTCAGTGCATCTGTGTGATAATTTAAGTCAATTCTCACCACCCATTTGGCAGGGAACTTCTGTTTTATTTGCTTAGACAGATGTGTCAGTACGGTGGATTTACCCATCCCTGCTGTATCAGAAATCAGCATCACCCTTTGCTTGTGTGCTTGCTCCAACAGCTTGTCCAAATCATCAGGTGTGTATGTGTGCCAACTGTCCGTATCAATATATTTACGCAGCGTTCCCAAGCTTCCTTGGGATTTCTGCCAAACGGGTTTTCCTGACTTGTCTCCCTCCAGCCAATGCACACTCCATTCTGGATTGAGTTGACAGAGTTGCCTGAATTCTTGTTCATTGCTAGGCAGCAAATCAGGAAACTTTTGTTCTGTGTTGTCATTTAAAATGTCCTGTTTAATGATTACTTGATGACGAAATGTTCTATCAATGTAGTAGTTTTCATCATAAAAGTTAGTTTTGGAATGGGCTACTGGATCTTCACAAATCTTAACATATTTTTCTCCTAATAAATTACCGAGGGATAACAAAATTGTCACTGGTGACTCAGCAGATAAGAGTTGATTTAAGGCTAATAACAATTTATCATTTAATTCCTCTGCTGTTAGTGTCTCTTTACCCCACTCCCACAGTTTATGTAGTATTTCTAGGTTTCCCTCCTTTGCTGCAATGTGCCACGCGGTTCGTTCCTCATTATCTTCGGCAAATAACAATTTATTATTTAATTCCTTTTCTGTTAGTGTCTCTTTACCCCACTCCCACAGTTTATGCAGTATTTCTAGGTTGCCCTCCTTTGCTGCAATATGCCAGGCGGTTTGTTCCTCACTGTCATTCGATAATAACAATTTATTGTTTAATTCCTCTGCTGTTAGTGTCTCTTTACCCCACTCCCACAGTTTCTGTAGTATTTCTAGGTTTCTTTCCTTTGCTACAATGTGCCAGGCGGTTTGCCCCACACTGTCTTTGGCAAGTAAAACAGTATTATTTAACTCCTCTGCACTTAGTGTTTCTTTACGCCACTCCCACAGTTTCTGCAATGCCTCTGCCTTGCCCCACCGTGATGCGAAATACCAGGCGGGTTTTCTCTCATTGTCTTTGTTTAGTAACAATTTATTCTTTAACTCCTCTGCTGTTAGTGTCTCTTTACCCCACTTCCACAATTTCTTTAATGCACTTACTTTGCCTTCACTTGCTGCAACATGCCAAGCAGTTTTACCATCATTGTCTTTGGGTAATAACAACTTATTTATCTCCTCTGCTGTTAGTGTCTCTTTACCGCAGTCCCAAATTTTCTCTAATGCCTCTATTTTGCCCCACCCTGATGCGTAATGACAGGCGGTTAGTCCCTCATTGTCTTCGGCTAATAAAAATTTATTTTTTAACTCCTCTGCTCTTAGTGTCCCTTTACCCCACTTCCACAGTTTCTTTAATGCCTTTATGTTGCCTTCACGTGCTGCCACATGCCAAGCTGTTTTACTCTCATTGTCTTGGGCCAATAACAATTTATCATTACCTCCTCTGCTGTTAGTGTCTCTTTACCCCACTCCCACAATTTCTTTAATGCCTCTACTTGGACTCCCGTTGCTGCGAAGTGCCAAGCGGTTTTATCATCATTGTCTTTGGCTAGTAACAATTTATTTTTTAAATCCTCTTTTATTAGTGTTTCTTTACCCCACTCCCACAGTTTCTCTAATGCCTCTACTTTGCCTTCCATTGTTGCAAATTGCCAGGCGGTTTTACCCTCATTTTCCTTGCCTAATAACAATTTATCTCTTAACTCGTATGTGGTTAGTGTCTCTTTACCCCACTCCCATAGCTCCTGTAATATCTCTATTTCGCCCCGCCATGCTGCCTCCAGAAAGGCGGCGTGTTTCCCAAAATATCCGCTTGAGAACCTCTCATTTACCGAAAGTTCTGCTTCAGCTAAGCAGTCCTTTTCCGCAAATTCGTCTGTGGCTAACAACAATCCATTTTTTAACTGCTCTGTGGACAGTTCCACTTTGGCCCACTCCCATATATTCTGTAATGACTCTGTCTCGCCCCACTTTGCTGCCACGTGCCACGTAGTCTTTTTCCGATTGTCTTTGGCTAACAAGAAATTATTAATTAACTCCTGCTGGGTTAGTTTTTCTTTGGCCCAATTCCAAAGTTTCTCTAATGACTGTGTGCTGTCCATCATTGCTGCCACGTTCCAGGCCGTTTTTTTCCTCACTGTCTGTGGCTAACAAGATATTAGCTGACTCCTCTTTTAGGTCCTCTTCAGCCCACCCCCATAACATCTCTAATACCTTTGTGTTGTTCTTCTCTGCTGCATCGTGCCAGGCGGTTCTTCCCATTAAGTTTTTGGCACAGAAGAATTTATTCTTTAACTCGTCTCTGGTCAGCTTCTTTTTAGCAAACTTCCATAGCAGCTTTAATAAACGTATATTGCCAAGCTGTGCTGCTCTTTGCCAGGCCGTTGCTCCAGTGTTGTCTGTGGCTAACAACAGTTTTTTATTTAACTCAGCTGTGG
>BLKM01000106.1:162963-179505 GCA_013340265.1 Coptotermes formosanus
CATCATTGCTGCCACGTTCCAGGCCGTTTTTTCCTCACTGTCTGTGGCTAACAAGATATTAGCTGACTCCTCTTTTAGGTCCTCTTCAGCCCACCCCCATAACATCTCTAATACCTTTGTGTTGTTCTTCTCTGCTGCATCGTGCCAGGCGGTTCTTCCCATTAAGTTTTTGGCACAGAAGAATTTATTCTTTAACTCGTCTCTGGTCAGCTTCTTTTTAGCAAACTTCCATAGCAGCTTTAATAAACGTATATTGCCAAGCTGTGCTGCTCTTTGCCAGGCCGTTGCTCCAGTGTTGTCTGTGGCTAACAACAGTTTTTTATTTAACTCAGCTGTGGTTCTCTCTTCATTAGCCAACTCCCATAGTTTCTCTAATACTTCTGGTTTGTCCCTCTCTACTGCCACGTGAAAGGCAGTTCCTTCCCTGTGGCCTGTGGCTAACAACAACTTTTCAATTAAGTCGTCTATGGTTTGCTTCTCTTCAGCCAACTCCCGTAGCAAATGTACCACCTCTACGTTTTCCTGCTCTGCTGCCACGTAGAAGGCAGTTCGTTCATTGCGGCCTGTGGCTAACAACAACTTTTCAGTTAAGTCGCCCATGGTTTGCTTCTCTTTAGCCAGCTCCCGTAGCAGTTTGCCCTTCTCTGCTGCCACAAGCCAGTTGGTTGTTTCATTACCGAATTTTCCTAACAACAGTTCATTATATAACTGCTCTGGGGTTAGTAGCTCTTCAGCACACTCCCATATTTTCTGCAATATCTCTGGCTCACCACGCGCTATTGCCACGTGCCACGCAGTTTGTTCCTTGTCATCTATGGCTAAGAGAAATCTGTTACCTAACTCCTCTGCTGTTAGTTCTTCTTTAGCACACTCCCATAGCTTTTCTAATGAGTCTGTGTTGCCCCACCATGCCGCCATGTGCCAGGTGGTTCTTTCCCTATAGTCTTTGGCTAACAACAGCTTTTCAATTAAATCGTCTGGGGTTAGTTTCTTTTTAGCACACTCCAATTTTTCCTTTAATACGTCTGTTTTTCCTCGGAATGCTGCCAAGTGCCAGGCGGTTTTTCCAGTATCGTCTTTGGCTAACAAAAATTCATTTTGCATCTCCTCTGGGTTTTGGTCCTGTTTGGCTGTGTTCCATAATTTCTGTAATATATCTCTTTCGCCCTCTTGTGCTGCAAAGTGAAAGGCGTTTTTTCCCGTATTGTCTTTCGCTAAGAAATATTTCTTATTTAACTCCTCTTTGGTTAGTTTTTGTTTTCCCCACTCCAGTAGTTTCTCTAATACCTCTGCTTTTCCTGCCTTTGCCGCCACGTGCCAGGCAGTTTGTTCACTTTCGTCTTGGGCTAATAACAATCCATTTTTTAACTCCTCCGTAGTTAGTTTGCTTTCAGCCCACTTCCATAGCTTATCTAAAACCTCTGTATTGCCCTGCTTTGCTGCCACGTGCGAGATGGTGCTTTTCCTGTCGTCTTTGGCTAACAACAAATCATACTTTAACATCTCTGTGGTTAGTTTGCTTTGAGCCCACTCCCACAGTTTCTGTAGTACCTCGGTTTTGCCCCCCACTGCTGCAACGTGAAAGGCAGTTTGTCCCATATCGTCTTTGGCTAAGAGATATTTGTTACTTAACTCCTCTGCGTTTAGTTTCTCTTCAGCGCAATCCCATAGATCCTGTAATATCTCTATTTGTCCCCGCCATGCTGCCTCCATAAAGGCGGTGTGTGTCCCAAAATATCTGCCCGACCGCCCGTCATTTACCGAAAGTTTTGCCTCAGCTAACCAGTCCTTTTCCGCAAATTCCACTGTGGCTAACAACAGTTCATTTTTTAACTCATCTGCTGTTAGCACACCTGTAGCCCACTCCCATAGCTTCCGTAGTACTTTTCGGTTGCCCACGACTGCTGCCACGTGCCAGGCGGTTTCTTTCCTAATACCTTTTGCTTTAATTAGCTCCCGTCTTATTGATTTCTCTTCAGCCCACTCCCAAAGTTTCTCCAGTAACTGTATGTTGCCCCGCAATGATGCGTAATGCCAGACGCTTTTTCCAGGTTGTACTGTGGCTACCAAAAATTTGTTATATAACTCCTCTGGTGTCAGTTTCCCTTTAGCACACTCCCATAACTTCTCCAATACCTCTGTGTGGCCTCCCATAGCTGCCAGTTGCCAGGCTGTGTACCTGCCTTCATCTTGTGCTAGCAACAGCTCTTTTACAGTGTCTGTGTGCCGTGCTGCTTGCACGCTGTCCAATAAAAATTCAGTAATGTGAGCGTTACCTTCGCACGCTGCCTGATGTATTATTCCTATGCCATGTCTACGTAAATCACTTATCCGAACTCCGTACTGTTTTAACACCTGCTTTGATGGCTTAGACCTTGACAGCAATCCATCTATAAAAGCTCTGAGAACCAGATAATCTTCTTCCAGAAATATTTCCTGTAATAAAATATCCTGCATTTGTTTGGAAGTCTTCAACCCTGTTTTCAGTTGTTTTACCAAAAACTTCGCAACATAATACTCGGCAAAGGTGCGGTGGATAAAATGCAGTTTACCCTCTTGGCTTACTTGGGCTATTCCAATGCTTGTTATCTCTTGGGGCGAAAATGTAGGCCAATATTTGCTGTTATTTTGAAGCAGTGCCACTCTTTCTTCGGTAAACAGTACCTTTAGGGCCAGCCACTGATGATCCTGTTTCAAGATTTTTAATTTACTTCCTGCTTGCTGTCTTGGAGACATGTCACCCACTGCGGTTTTAGCATTTTTCTTCTGATAGACGCCGTATTTCCTTCCAATAAATTTCCGGTATAACTCAAACAAATCCAGCTTGAAACGCAACTCAGGCACCGATCCAGCTGAGGCACAAAATATTTTAACGTCTTCATCAAATGCTTCTGCCAACATGCGGCATTGTAATGGGATGCCGGTGAACTTTTTGTATTTTTCACCAGTTGATTTGGCTAGTTTATCAAACAATTGATTGGCATAGTTTTCTAATCTGGATCTCTGTTTCTCTTTCTCCTTACTGTCCATATCAGTATACCAGTCTTGTAGCTTCCAAAATTTTGTTACACTTGCGATTTGATTTTCTCCAGAAAATTGTTCCAGAGTGTAGGAGAGCTGTTGCAGCTTATCTTCCAGTTCCTCTCTCAGATGTGGCCGGCTGGCGACCCACAGCTGTTCTACAGCCGTCTGCCTTAACGCTTGCAGTAAATCAACGACAGTCTCTTTATAGCTCGGACTGATTTCATCAAAACCATCCAGAATTATTACTACATCTACCTTCTGCTTTTGTTCACAACACTGTTTAAATAATTCCCTCTCGGAACTATGTTTAAGCTTCAGCATTTCCTCCGATACAAATTCAATCGCTTCCTCCTTATCAATCTGTTCTTCTTTCAGTTCATTCAGTGCATCTGTATGGTCATTTAAGTCAATTCTCACCACCCATTTTGCAGGGAACTTCTCTTTGATTTGCTTAGACAGATGTGTGAGTACGAGAGATTTACCCATCCCTGCTGCATCGGAGATCAGCATTATTCTGTGTTTGTGTGCGTCCTCGAAGAGCTTGTCTAAATCATCAGCTGTATATTTGTGCCAACTCTCTTTATCAATATATTTACGCAATGTTTCCAAGCTTCCTTGTGACTGCGGCCAAACAAGTTTTCCAGACTCTTCTTCCTCCAGCCAATGCACCCTGGAATTTGGATTATCTTGACAGAGCTGTTTGAATTCTTGTTCACTGCGAGCCAGTAAATCAGGTAACTTTTGTTTTCCACTGTCATTTAAAATGTCCTGTTTAATGATTACTTGGTGATGAAATGTTCTGTCAATGTAGTATCTTTCACAGTAAAAGTTACATTCAGAATGCGGTACCGGTTCCTCACCAATCTTAAGATTTTTTCGCCCAATAATTGAGCAATGGGTAAGAACTTTGTCACTGGTGAGTCAGCAGATATGAGTTGATTTAAGGCAATTTTACTGCCTTGGAAATTGTCTACATTTTCAAGCAATCTTTCCTATGAGCTTTAGGTTAAATCACTCAAGTTAACTGTTCATCTTTTGTACCAAATCCCTTACTGAGTGTTTCTTTAGCTATATCTCGCAGTAAAGTGACTGTGTCTTCTTCTGACTGCGTGGTCAAGATAATTTTTACAAACGGCTTCTTTCCCAGAGTGCTAAATAGACTTTTGAAAATTTCTTTAGCTTCATCATTAAACAGTTGAATGGTCTTGCACGACACCATTAAGAGATGTAGTGCTGTTGTCGACTCCATTAATGCATTCAAATTCACCATTTGATTGACAAGCAACAAGTGCTCAAACGTCAGTACAGTATAGTGAACTTCACTGCGGAAATCGTTCACGGAGGGTGTCTTTTGCAGCACCTTATAAACCTAGATTAGCCCTGTCCATGCATCCCCATCAACCATCGGTAAATGCAGTACTTTCTCTTCATCACTGTCTAGAAGATCTCTTAAACTCAGTGCATCACGTTTAAAATCAAGTGAGTTTTGGTGAAGCTTTTCGAGGTAACGCTTGGTTCCAATCTGATAAACGTTGTTTCTAATCTCGTGTGGCGACAAAGCACACTTTGTGTTCTCTTTTATCTCCGGGAAAAGTCGAAGCAACCTCTTCACGTAGCGAATCAGCGCCTGTAATGCACTGGCATCTGTACAGCGTATTGTTTCATTTCGAATCTCAAAGCTTTGTAACACTTTTTGTGCTTCTTCTTGAGCCTTATCATTTCCTATTGCAGAAAACATTTCTTTAGGCCTAAAGAAATCAGGCAACTGACAGAGCCGACGATAATCCTCCAAAAACTTGAACTCTTCCTGACTAAATACGGTTTTACTAGTCACCCGCTCGTCATAAATTTTAGTTTGGTAGCGAACTGGGTGGTCATCCTTGAGTAGGGAAGTTTTGAGTTTTGTCTCTGTGTGGTAACCACTTAAATTCTTTGCCCATTTAAAGAAGCGTTTGTCTTCTTCGCCACGTAGGAAGCCACTGATGGGCCAATCCTTTACCACTTGTGTTTTTAGTTTACCTTCTTCGTCTTTACGTACTTGCCCTTTTTCAGGGTCAAAGGCTTCCAAAATGTCATCCATATCATGTGTTGCTAGGTTACACTCGTACAATGGATTATCCCTGTCCAACGAGCCCATATCAAACAAATCGACAAAGGTGCGATATTTTGTCCCTACATGTTCGTCACAAGTGTTAACGCGATTTGGAGCGGACAGATAACTGGAGATATCTAAGTGCTGTAAATCAATGAACCCCCCGTCGCTGTGTACATTAAGTTTGTCAGCCATTTGTGACAACATATCTTTGCAACCCGGGCTGTCAAAAACTAGTGTGTGGGGTTGATAATTTTGTGGGACATTGTCACTTTTAAGGAAAGTATTTCCTTCTGTCTTAAGGTATTCAGTGGTAAAGGTAGTGATTTGCGCTAACCAACCCCCCAAAGGGCGTCCGGTGAAGAACACTTGAAAATTGGTCCCTTTTTCTTGATTTACCTATCGCAGCATTTTAACAACCTTATATGCAAAGGTGCTGGCAGTTTCCATTTGTGGAACACACTGATCACGCAGCACGGTCATTATGTCTGCCCACTTTTCTCTCCATTTTTTTGGATCTGTGCTCCTGTGAGCAATCACAACCTGCTGATGCTCAGGGTGCCAATAGGCTGCTCCAAAATATCCGTTGTTCGTTCCAGTGTTAGACGCTGTTGTCAGTAACTTCCAGCCTTCAGGTAAAGCCAACCGTGTCTCATACTGAGCGTCAGTTTCTCCTGTTATGTGGTCCGTATATGCCTTGTTTGCAAAATGGGCCAGCACGTAGGGAGTGGGGAAACTGGTCGTTGCTGTTAGTTGGCTTAGTGGGGTTATGGTTTTGTCTTAGAAGAAATCATCGATGTTTTGCTGAAAATTCTCGTTGCTCAGTATCAGTTCTTGATCTACATTTAATTTTCCTGAGAATGGCGGCAAAACACTTTGCTCACTTGGCTGATCGTTTTGCGCCTCTAAATTTTCTGTCATGTTGTCTTGCGAACCATCACACACTGAGGCAAACATTATGCAGTCCTGTCTGTGCGCTCTGTGAAGGAAGTTCCTTGCTGTGGTGCAATACGATATGAATATTCACGCGAAATATCAAAGTAGCCTTTAAAGCAGGGTGATATGGACCTGAAGAATTTAAAGAACTGGCACCTCTGTCTTCATCCGTTCTGGTTAAGCATTCTTACTAAAGTATAGTCACTAAGTTAACCATTGAAAACACTTCAATTAAACAAACACAAATACTCAACACTGACCCGTACGTACAGGAAATTCTATGTAGGGAGGCACAGTGTCAATGTAGAGACTTGTCATATGAATCAGGACGGCCAACCGATAACACAAGTTCGGCTACCATTGACCTACTACAGGTTTAAGAGAAGTGTTCCGCTCTTTTCACACGATACAATACTAACTCTGGGAACCCAGTTAATTGCTGGGTATATCGTAGTGGCATCTATTTATGTACCGCCTGTACGGGGATATTTTGCATCGCCTGCTTTATTTCTGTAGTGGGTTCCTTGGCGCAGTATCTGTAACACAAGTGTTCTTCAGGGGCACAGTGTGGGAACCAGTGACCAAGGCTTATCCCTCGACACAGTCGACGTCACAAGACGACACAAATCTTCAATGAACAGACTGCAGGAACTTGCTGTGCAATGTCAGGTAGAGAACACACGTGTTTTCTACCCTCACACCGATGTTGCAGTGCCCTCGCGAGATTTCTGCAGCGTGCAGACCGTCCTGGTCCACCTACAGCATCACGCCACTGTGGAAATATTTCATGGTGTTAAAATGTGTGGCAGCAAGTTTCTACCAAACGTCAGTAAGCTTTGCCAACACCAACACTGTGCAGTACCCAATAAACATACACGCAATGTGAAGTGCCGACAGTCCCACCTGTTGTGATATCCGAGGTGCTGCTTCCTCAGTCCAACATCATGGCAGCCTGTGTTCACAGCCACAGCAGTCTCTTCTCTGATGTCTCTCCAGGCCTGCCAACACACAACAACCATAATGCCACACAATTTACAGTGTGTACATTACGACCATTTCCTGCTGACCGCTCGGACTCCAGCCCACAGTGTCCACCTGTTACCATATAGCAGTACACCTTAATCTCATAATGCCTAACCGCAAGGTCGTGATAGCATTATTCAAGTCAGCAACAATTTGTGAATGTTGGTAGGTCTGCAGTTAGAGACACGGCGACGGCCCGGAATGTTGAGGTTATGTCCGACATATTTAACGTAGGAGAAACACTGTAATTATACCGGCATATTGTGTGTGCAGAATGCTGTTGGTAGGTCTGCAGTTACAGACATGACGACGGCACGGGATTTTGAGGTTATGTCCGACATATTTAACGTTCGATGACACACTGTAATTATACCGGCATATTGTGTGTACGGAATGCTGTTAGTAGGTGTGCAGTTACAGACATGGCGACGGAACGGAACGTTGAGGTTATGTCCGACATATGTAACGTACGGAGACACACTGTAATTATACCGGCATATAGTGTGTACGGAATGCTGTCGGTAGGTCTGCAGTTACAGACATAGCGACGGCACGAAACGTTGAAATTATGTCCAACGTATTAATTTAGAGCACAATGCGTGTTTATGTGTAAATTTTTGCAGAAAATGAAACCAAAACAGCAATATTACTACTACTACTACTACTACTACTGGTGCCTTACTAATATAATATTAATCATAATAACAATTATGTTCCTCGCTTATGTGAATGATATTTGGAGGAACATTGAGTCCAATATACAGCTATTCGCAGATGATTGCATAATATACAGGAAAATTAATGACAGTAGTGATAGTGATAAATTACAAGAGGACCTAAACAAATTAGGGGAATGGGCTTTGGAAAACGAAATGAAGATAAATCCAGGTAAAAGTAAAGCGGTAAGGTTCACAAAGGCTATGGTGAAGGAACGAATACGGTATTATTTTGGGGATCAATTAATTTCGGAGGCAAATAGCTTTAAATATTTAGGAATAATTATACGCAATGATCTAAACTGGGCAGATCATGTAAATTATACGCTACGAAAGGCATGGAAGGCTCTTCATTTTATAATGCGGATATTTAAAAAGGGTAATAATAATACGAAACGTCTAGCTTATACGGCCCTAGTGAGACCGATACTTGAGTATGGGGCGGTGTGTTGGGACCCATACAGAGAAGGACAGGTAAGCGCTTTAAATCGCGTACAAAAAAGAGCGGCTAAATTTGGAAATAATACAAATGAGACGGGCTGGGAAACGTTGCCACAGCGCAGAATGATAGCAAGAATATGGGCTCTGTTCAAGGCACACACAGAGTGGCCGGCTTGGAAAGCGATATGGGACAGACTTCTAAAACCGTGCTACCTGTGTAGGGAAGATCATAACAAGAAAATTATGACTAGAAAACACAGAACAGATGTTGGTAAATATTCGTTCGTAAATAGGGCCATTAAAAACTGGAACCAACTGCCTGCAGATTTACTGGCGCCTTTCCCCTGTAAATTAAACACTTTTAGGAAGAGAGTTAAGAAGATAGTTACAAGCAAAGGGAATTCAAATGGGGTTTTGCGTGTATATAAGTGAAATGACGTGAAATGAAATGTTGTGTGTAAATAAGTGAAGTGATGTGAAAGTGAAATGTAGTGTGTAAATAAGTGAAGTGATGTGAAGTGTAGTGTGTACATAAATTAAATGATGTGAAGTGAAGTGTAGTGTGTAAATAAGTGAAGTGATGTGAAGGTGTTCTGAAACGTGTGTGTGGGTATATTGTATTTGTGTGGGAATATTACATTGTATTTTTATGGGTATACAGTATTGCATTTTATTGTATTTGTGTACGTATATTGTGTTTATGTGAGTGTATTGTATTTGTATTGTATTTGTGCACTATATTGTGTTTGTGTGTATATTGTATTTGTATTGTATTTGTGTACTATATTGTGTTTATGTGAGTATATTGTATTTGTATTTTATTTGTATTTGTGTAAGTATGTTGTGTTTATATGAGTATACAGTATTTGTATTGTATTTGTGTACGTATATTGTGTTGTGGGTATATATTTTATTTGTACTGCATTTGTGTACGTATACTGTATTTGTGTAGGTATATTGTATTTGTATGGGTAGATTGTAATTGTGTAGGTATATTGTATTTGGGAAGGTATATTATACTTGAGTAGGTATATTGTATTAGTGTAGGCACATTGTATTGTGTGGGTGAACTGCCAATACGTGGACTGTAATTTGTTCTGTTCCTTTTATGTATGTGTTACTGTATTGTGGTGTCTGTACTGGTGTAACACTGCTGCCACCGGGTGAAAACCCAATTGCAGTAAGAAATAATAATAATAATAATAATAATAATAATAATAATTAAACGGGATAAAGAAAGACGAAGGAGGTTTATGAAGACCTCTGAATACTGCAGGTGGAATGTACAAAAAGTGACGCCAGTAATAATAGGGGCAACTCAGACCATGTCAAAATCCTTCAAAAAATACACCTGTATCGTGGCGGGAAGCGCCGTATGAAGGAAATACAGAAAACAGCCGTTTTGGGCACTGGACACGTACTGCGGAAAGCACTATTGTAGAAGTACAAAACATTGAACATGGGAAATAGCATTACACGTAAGTTACATTGTAACTGCATGATAGCTGTGACACTGTGTACCCTATATACGTGGCTTGTTTGAGGTATATGGTTGTAAATTGCGTGCATAAATCTATAAAATTGCACTAATAATAATATTAATATTAATGTTGTTGGAATAGGAATGTAACAAGAGGCACACGCCTAGAAATGTGTGCCGCTGAAGCCAGCTGTTAGTTTCTGCTGTAAAATTACCCTGAGACCTCCTGCAGTCGGTATACAGGCACTGTACACATTCTGCCTACAGCAGTCGACAGCTTCAGTACCGAAGAAAGCGCTGTACCGTCTCCATGTTATGTTACTTAAACCGGCAATGGTCTGTGCGGTGAACACAGGCGACTTGCCTCTATCTTGACAGGAAGTAAAGTAAAGTGGCTAAAGAACGTGAAATATCCCTGTGTTAGAATTTTCACATTCACATGATGACTGGTGTCCACGTAACGTGCTGTGACGTCACACAGTACGGTGAACAGACACAGAAGATGCGGAGGAACTCTGAAAACGTTAGTCAAATCCCAATCTTCATTGTGTTAGTTCTTAGTAGTTCCTCGCTGCACTGAAATGTGGGTTCTGCAGCAGAACTGGTGGAGCGTACATTGCTGTTAAACGGTTGCTGGTCTTACAGGTATGCTGCTGTGTTGTTGTTGTTGTTGTTGTTGTTGTTGTTGTTGTTGTTGTTGTTGTTGATGTTGCTGTTGTTGTTAAGAACATGCTACCTAAGCACAGATACTGACTGAGATCCGAAGCAGGAAATACATTTCAAGAAATAATTAAAGTAACTTCAGGCCTCGAATAGTTAAAACTGAAAAATCTGAAGTACCAAGAAAAAGTGGTGTCAGGATAGTGCAGGTACGACATGGGCGTTCTTTGTTCCTGCACGCACGCCTGACACAATATTTCTTCCAACTATGTGGGCAATTCAGCCCATTAACTGACCTACGGAACAGCAAAGAGACGTGTCTTTTCGTAACTGTAAGTTCAGTGCCTGCGGTCGGATCCAGTTTTGTAACGGACTGTACCGGTACCGGTAAATCAGAGTTCAAAGCTGTGCAGGTGTCACACACACACACACACCAACTGCTAAGCACGCTTTGTGCTGCAAGGCGTGTCAGAAACCGTGCCGTGTTGAAAGGCAAGAAAATGTACGGATATTGTTCTGCACGTTAAGCGAAGGACACAAACTGCACAGGGAAGGAAACGGCTGTGTTTGCCGGTTCACACAGTCTTTCTACCGACAGCTTATCAACTGACTGTACCGTACCGCGTGTTCTTATGTGATGTGGATCGGCGGTGTGAATACTGAACGGCTGGATTGCTGTGAGTGGAACTGGCACACGTTGTGAAGAACTGCGTGAGGGTGTACAGTCCTGTAACGTGATTGGTTCGGTTTGGTTGGATTTTGACACAGAAATATAAATATCCGTTACGAATTTTAACATTATCCATTGCGTGTTGGTTATTCACTTTCTGATATAAGGGACCAACTACGACACGGTGTGCAGTTAAAATATTTTATTTTAATTTAAATTTCTTCAATAGAGTCCAACGTGTTTGGTTTATTACTTCATCATCTTCAGGGACACAATTCTCAATAAAAAATGAAGAACCATATGGCATGCTGTGTTGCGTAAGTATAAACTCCACCACAACTGACACTTTAAGTTTATTTAAAATACGCAATTAGTGTGTAGCACCATATGAGCTGTCTTCAGACCCGCAACTTGTAGTGAGATGGGTCCTTGGAGCGGAATTCTTAATGCCTGCTGTCTTGATATGTTGCCGTCGAAGCGGTACACATACAACGTTGTGCGGGTCCGATAATGGTGTCGGACCCGCAAAACTTTGTAAGACTGCTGCCCCTGTGGTGCTACACACTAACTTCCTGACACATATACCAGTTCGTGTTTGTATATTCTGTGGAACTAACATCTAATATATATGAAAGACTAAAGTGCCTGAGCACATCTTCGGTGAAACAGCGATATGAAGTTGTTATGAGGAAAATGCTTTTGATAAGTGTCTCTTTAAAAAGTGTTTGTAATGCAAACTTACCCTCATGTGACTTTTAGCAGCTGTTACGTGGATAGGAATGAGTGCAACAGGGTCTTTTACGTTATGGTGTTTCGGAAAACCAAGACGCGATATACTATAACAAAACAACGGAACTCGTTCACGTAGCCACGGTTTTAATTATTATGAGTGTGTGTCTGCCGGCAGAATTAGCGAACATGCAGAGCGCATTCTCAGTAATATGTTACCTTCCATGGCGAGTCTCGGTCTACCATATTTTCCCACTTAATCACATAAAAGGCATGATTTTCGGGAAAAAGCCCTTGAATGCAAAATATGTGTTTGGAATTTCTCTACAAATTTCGTATGAAATATTTCATATCCTAAGAAGAATTCAGCGAGATATGGTCATAAATGTATATGTGTCTTCAAGTAAAGTACCCGTTATGCTTGTCAGATCATAATGAAACATCAATCGTCTCGACAAATGTTGAAAAACTCTAAAATGTCAATTTTTATGAAATGCGTCCAGTGGGTGCCGAGTTGTCCCATGCGAACTAACAGACATGACGAAGTAAATAGTCGCTTTAGGCAATTCTTTGAAAGCGCCTTAAAAGTGGCGCTGTTTCAAGGACATTCGGAATCTCACCGCTAGCAGAAAATGCAGCAACGTTGGTAGAATATGTAAACTTCGTAAAATATCCTGTCTCGATTACTGAATGCACAAGGACCGACGTCAGAGTCGTTGATATGATAGTGATGAAAGTAGTAAATGCAAATTCTTCTGCCGCGCGCAGCCAGTGCCATTAAATCACGTAAATGTGGTACAAGTACATCATCTAAGGACAGGCAGTCTGTAAGAGGAACACAGGCTTCATGGCTTCTATCGGAACATTGTGTTGTGCCTTACAGTACAACAGGCACGGTGTCTAAGGGACAGGCACTCTGTAACAGGAACACAGGCGTTATGAGTTCTATCGGAACACCGTGCTGAGCATTACGGTAAAAGAGGCCAAAGATCTAAGGGACAGGCATTCTGTAACCGGAACAAATGATTTACGAGTTGTACCGGAACAACATGCTTTGCCTTACGGTAAAAAAGACACAGGATCTAAGGGACAGGATGTGTGTAACAGGGGCACAGGCGTTATGGGTTCTATCGGAACAACGTGTTGTGCGTTAATGTACAAGAAGCAAATCATCTAAAGGACAGGCTGTGTAACAGCAGCACAGGCGTTATGTGTTCTATCGGAACAAGGTGTTGTGCCTTACGGTACAACAGGCATCGCATCTAAGGGACAGGCAGTATCAAAGAGGAACACGGTGTTATGAATTCTATCGGAAAACCGTTCCGTGTCTTATGGTACAACAGGCACAGGATCTAAAGGACGGGCTGTGTATAACAGGAGCACAGGCGTTATGAGTTCTATCGGAACACCGTGCTGTGCCTTACGGTACAACAGGCACAGGATCTAAGGAACAGGCAGTCTGTAACAGGAACACAGGCGTTATGAGTTCTATCGGAACACCGTGCTGTGCCTTACGATACAACAAACACAGGACCTAAGGGACAGGCCGACTCTAATTGGAACACAGGCGTTATGAGTTCTATCGGAACACCGTGCTGTGACTTACGGTACAACATGCACAAGATCTAAGGGACAGGCAGTCTGTAACAAGAATACAAGCGTAATGAGACCTGTAGGAAAACCGCGGGATACCTTACAGTAAAAACGGCACAGGTTCTAAAGGACAGGAAGTTTGTAAGGGGAACACAGGTTTTATGAGTTCTGTCGGAACACCGTGCTGTGCCTTACGGTACAACAGGCACAAGATCTAAGGGACCGGCAGTCTGTAACAAGAATACAAGCGTAATGAGACCTGTAGGAAAACCGCAGGATACCTTACGGTAAAAACGGCACAGGTTCTAAAGGACAGGAAATTTGTAAGGGGAACACAGGTTTTATGAGTTCTATCGGAACCCTGTGCTGTGCCTTACGGTACAACAGGCACAGGACCTAAGGGACAGACAGTGTGTAACAAAAACACAGGCGTTTTTATTTTTATGAATCGCCGTGTTTTGCCTTTCGGTACGCGAATCACAGTGGCTAAACCAGGTTGTCTCTAACAGGTACACAAGCGTTATGAGGTCTATCGGAACACCGTCCTGTTCCTTATGGTACAACAATTACAGGATCTATGGCACAGGCAGTCTGTAACAGGAACACAGACATTATGTGTTCTATCGGAAAACAGTGCTGTGCATTACTGTGCAACAGGCACTAGATCTAAGGAGCTGGCATTCTGTAACAGGAACACAGGCGTTATGAGTTCTATCGGAACACCGTGCCGTTGCTTACGGTACAACAGGCAGAGGATCTAAGGGAGAGGCACTCTGTAACAGGAACACAAGCGTTATGGGTTCTATCGGAACACCGTGCTGTGCCTTACGGTACAACAGGCACAGTATCTAAGGGACAGGCAGTCTGTAACAGGAACACGGGCTTAATTGGTTCTATCGGAACACCGTGCTGTACCTTAGGGCGGTTACATTACACTGCAGCAATGCAGTTTTTCGTATCCTTTGTTGAAACTGATTTCTGCTTTTCGGTAAATGGGAAGGATGCCCTACTGCCAAAGATTCCCCACCATCTGTTACTTCGAAACCTTAGGCTAGGAAGCTTCCCTTTCTATTTTGGTAGAGGGTCTTCCAACGGTGAGTCTGGGTATGTGCATATCACAATTGCTGTGTTTTTCGCATCGGCCTGACAGTGTTTTTAAATAAGTAAATTATTTTTATCCCTCTATATATCAGAAGTCATCCTTTAATTACGATCTCTTTGTTTGTGCGTACGTTAAGTTTACCTACTCTCTGCGTGAATGAACAATGAAATTTTGTGTACTGATTTATACTGTTAGAAACCTTCGCAAGCAATGCCTTAGACAAGTGATGAGCCGTAGTACCTTTGCTCCACGTTTGAGTACGGGCGCCCAACTTAATCATGGATTATGGTGCCCCACTGTTACTTGGTTGAAATATTCGAATTGTTTAATGTAATTTCTTTGATATATTATTGAAATACTACAAAATTTTCGCCTACCTGCTCTGACAAGTACTTGACCGACTCTACGTTTTAAAGTATGTGTTAAAATCCCACACCTTCAGTCCTGCATCCGTCCATTCTCAAACAGCCATTCATTTTTCTCACGAAAAACGCCAACCAAAATTATGAAACACGGGGCCATCAAGGGTAAAGACAAGTTTCCACGGAGAGTTCTCACTAGCTCGCCAAACATCCAGAAGAAGAAAATAAAAGCCAAGCATAGGAAGAATAATTTCGAGAAAAAGGTTCGCAAATCAAACTTCGTCCATTTTGATAAAAATTACGCCAGTGACTGCTGTAAACAATATAAGAGTACTGCTGTGTAACAACAAAGGTATGCGTCTGGATAAAATGCTTAACCTGCGAAAAGTGGCTTTTTGAAAAGCGCATACCTTTCTCCAAAACCTGCGTCGATTGTGAACGTAACAACCGTTCTAAGAATCTTAAAATACGTAAGAAAGTACAAAGAAGTTAGAAGGAGTCTCATAGTGATACGGAACGTATATACGTGTATTTGATTATAATTTTTAATTCAAATTTATTATTTTGTCTTCCATTATTTGTGGGACATCTTTCAGCACGCATGTGCCAAAGACGCCCCGTTTGCATACGTTCGTAATTTTTTATTGCTGTCGGTACACAAATTTACATTTGCTGTAAAGTTAGTGACCGTTTTGTAGCCCACTACACCTGTTTCACACCAGATATAGTTTCCTTGTTATACATCATGGTAAAATTCAGTCAGAATAAAAAGTGGGACATCTTTGTACCACGATATGAATGGAATTTCATGTTCAGTACGTTGGAAGGTGGGTCACAGCAGGTGGAACTGGTTTTACAGCATGAATACAGCTCGGTAGAGTTAACATTATATGGGAGCGCCTGGACTCGAACCAAAACCACTCGCTATGCAGTGTGCTGTATTCTTACTGTCCGCATACATTCACAAACGAAATGGCAGCCAGCCGTTCCGGTAAGGCACTGCGCAGCACGTGTCACTATATGGAACTCTGCATTGCGGTGAGAACGCATTACTACAGCCGGCCGGTAACAGGCTGTCGCCGGTACACTGTACAGCTTATAGGGTGGAAGGGAAACCGGGCTGCGTTGCTGTTTGTCGGACTGTGTTATATTGCATTTGAACTGTATTAGAAATAAAATATCGTACCCAAACTGCATTCACATCTCTGTGAGTGTGCCTGTAGCCTTGGCGTGGCAGTGGTAAATCTTGGATTATAATACTTCATACAACGGTGGAAAGAATTAAATATTGAAAAATGAAGACTGGGAAATTTGAAAAATAGTTGTGTTTATTCTTGAGGATCGAGATCGGACAAAGTCGCTTGAACAGTCTGTAGAATATTCGACTGCACTATGTCAACTCTAACGAAAGGGACACGATTTTTACCCAGTTTTAAAAATTCCTTATCCGCTTCCTCACACACAAAATAATTCGGAACGACTTTTTTGATCCAGAAGTGGGACGTGTTAAAGCTGTGACTCCACAAGGTTTAGGGAAATGTACGCATAGCCTAACATTTCTGGTGCGTTTGTTCATTTCAATCAGCACGAACGAAAAGTTTGCGTGCGGAAATGCATTGGCCTTAAATATGTGTTTCATGTCTGTGTGTAACTGCTGTGCCAACTCTTTTTGTTTTGCTGAACATGTAACAAGTTAAGCTCGGGAGGCCAGCTG
>BLKM01000106.1:185051-208657 GCA_013340265.1 Coptotermes formosanus
GGCGGACAGATTTCACGTACCTAACATTCGCCTTAGGAATTGCTGTCCGATCGCCCATCATAAAAACTGGATAAAGGGAAACTAAACTGGGGGTGCAGTGGGGAGCAGCAAGGCTATATTCCTTCATAGATTTGTGTGGTACATTTGTGTTATTGTATGCTGTATGTCGTCTGCTGTGTGTGGATTATCATCATCATAACTATAATCATTTATTACTTAGCGAATGATGTGCATAAAGACAGGCTTTGTATTCGCTAAACTTTTCAGCTGTAACTACACAGGTTAGTAAAGTCGCGTGTTCGTATAATATAAAAACTGTACTTTGCATACAGTGTGTAGGTGTGTGTATACAATTTATGTCCGTATCCATTTTCACGTGCCCATGTCCGATGGTCTATCATCATCAGAAACAGAAACTTTACTAAACATTGGTCCTGCTGCCATCTTCCTATTTCACATCTTTAAAAAATGTTGCACATTTCTCCACGGTCTGCTGCCGTGTGCAGAATTCCAGTGTCCGCAAGTAAGTGTCGCTCACACCTCAAAAGTTCGCGTCTTCTCCACATTGTTATCGCTGAGTGCGGGACATTAAGTTCAAGGCGTCGCGACGCTCGCCAAATGATCATAATTTTCACACAGGGATTTGTAACAGTCGGTCACATGGTTCAGCATTTTAAATACTGGACACAGAAAGAGAGACAGACACACAAGGACGGATGGACGGACGGGCGGACAGGCAGACACACAAGGACACACACACAGACAGAGAGACAGACGGATATTCAGATAGACAGACAGACAGACGGACATTCAGAGGGACAGACAGACAGAGAGACAGACAGACAGACAGACAGACAAGGACACAGCAGCACCATGGCGGTGTTAGCAGTGTACACTGTACAAAGGTTTCCTTTCCACAAAGCCTGCACGGTGCCCGTTACATTGACGCACTGTCTGCGTCTCCACTGCTTCGTCTGTTGAACCGGCTGACCGACTGTCATGATATGCGAACGTCGGGCATTTGGAGCTCATCACAACGCCATAAGTTTCAGTTCCCTGCAGTCAGTAATAACAACATGGCGGACACGCGAATTTCTGAAGCAGTAGCGGCACTAACGCCACATACTTTAGGGACCTACAGCGATATTCATGGAGCTTGGAGTCACATGCGTGTGTTATTGTGATGTATGTCTGAGATACAGGGTGTTCGAAAAGTGACTATTCAACTTTAGTTAAGTAGGATTTGTGTTAAAGCGTAAGAGTCAATGAATGACTGTACAGCACGGCTGACGGTCAGTAGTGATTGTGTGGGGTATGGGACCGCGTGACTGCGGTCATGTAGGCAGCTGTAGTGTTTTATGTGTAGGAATTTCCCACTGTCAGCAGACTGCAACGTCCTTAATGCCCACGGGCACAGGCACTTTGTCTTCTCCCTTTAAACAAAGCTAAATATGTAAGTAAATTTTTTCTTTCACGTCGACAAGATCACGGAACAGCACCAAGTAGACAGGTGAAAAGACACACAGAAGCGGTACGTTGCAACGTGTATGTTTGGGGGACACTGAGAATTACTGATCATAGACTGGAGTTAAAACGGTTTGTACTTTGGTACTCTTCAGTGCCGAAGCTTGCATAACGCGCCAGTGTGGGCACCGTAAATACTTGAATATCTGTGATAAGATATTGCGGGATAAACTGAGTCAGGTGACAGTGTGTAAACACTTGTGTTTGATGTTTGTTTTATAACGATACCATTTCTCAAGTGTGTAAGTTGGATTTAAGCAATAAACCTCTCGGACTAAACTGCTTGTCTCCAGTGAGCAGTGTCTCTCAGCGAGAAAATTATGGCAGCTGTGTGCCAGTACCGCGACGTATTTCTGGGCAATATCACAATCTGCCGGCTGCACAAATTAACACCTTCACATGAAACCCGACTCACTCTGCAACTGAGAGTCAGTCCTGCCGATTTAGTGTATTTTTCGCCGGCGCTCCCTTCATGCGGTGGGTGGGTTGGGGGAAAAAATTTCTTTTGCCGGGACACGAACCCAGTCTCGGCGGCTGTGTACTCAGAAAAGCACGACAATCTCTCGTCTAAGTTACAAAGGAAGACCCGTCATCACGCACTGCTGACTCCACTCGCTGCAGACGTGAAAGCCGACAGCACTGCGTAGGAATGAAGGCGTGGGCAGTTGTCTTGCGTCGAATCTTTAGTTTGTATGTCGGTAACATAAGTTCAGTGCGTCAGCACGCTGTTGGACCGTGCCTCTAACACTAAATGTCTGCGGACCGATATAGATATTATTTTTTTTCTGCCGATCCCAGTAGGCGCGCAATCTAAGGCGTGGGTCTTCGACCTCTTGCGCGGTGGGATTGTGGATTCGAATCCCCCCGGGACAAGACTGTCTGTTGTGTGAGTGTTGTGTGTTGTCAAGTAGAGGTCTCTGTGTCGTGCTGATCTCTCGTCTAGAGGAGTCTTAGTGAGTATGTATGAATCCATGTGTGTGGGATTTATGTGAAACCGTAACCCTTTACACCTACACTGAGAAGGTACACTAGGTAGACTAAAAATCTTTTTCTCTCCCCCAGAAAGTCGCTGCTTCTCCGTTACACCGGCCAGCTGTTTAGGTGAACAGCATTTTTTTAATTCTGCTGGCCCCACGAAACCGACACATTTCTTGGCACAAGTGCGGGTCTCATGTATTGCAGCAGGCGGTACGTGTGGCGGTCTGTGTGCTTTAGAGGGCTGAATCCTAACTTCCAGTTGTTTACACTTTTCTTTATCTTGTGGCGCCACTTTGAGTGTCAGTGCAATATGCTATTGCCTTGAGAGCCCCGATGTGTGTAACTGTTGGGTTCTGTCCCGTGACATTACACGTACCTGCAAAACGTGCACAGCATATGTACTTTTGTGTTTGGTGCACAGAAATGTTTATCGAAGTGTAGCTGAAATTAAACCTGAAACATCCACTTGAATTTTATACAGTTTCGTGCGGTTGTGCTAATTGAACGAACAAAGGACCAGCGGAAAACGAAATTAATGAAGTGACTTTTGCAATGTTACAGTACTGTCATCATCATCCAGTACTCTGTCTAATGGCAGGCCCAATGCCCCTCCCAAAACGATTCCTCCACACAGCGCGATTTAGAGCTTCCTCCTTAAAATAAGAGTAACCTCGCCTGACCTTAAGTTCATACAGTAATTTCTCACGTCTTCTGCCTCTTCTTCTTGTCACTTCCATCTCTCCCTTTATCTTTCCTTCAATAACCCGCTGTAAAAGGCAGTTCCTATGCAATGTGTGGCCAATCCAGTTAGCCTTCCGTTTTCTTATTTCATGTACGATATTCCTCTGCTCACTGACTCTAAGTAACACTTCTCACATGATCGGTCCAAATGATCTTCTCCATCCTTCTCCAACACCACATTTCAAAACTTCCCAGGTGTTTCTGATCTACTGCCCGAAGCGTCCAAGTTTCAGCACCGTACAAAGCTACGCTCCAAATGTAGCATTTTACTAGTTTATTCGTCAAATTTAAATCCAATGTGCTGGTAAAAAGAGTCTTCTTCTTCTTGTTGAATGCAGCTTTTGCCATGGCAATCCTAGATTTATTTTCACGCGTACACCTTCCGTCGTTTGTTAACATACTACGCAAATATCTAAAACATTCTACATTCTCCAATTGTTTTTGGTCTATCATACTTGTTACTGGGGATGTTTGTCTTGAAATTTTCATGACTTTTGTTTTTTCCACATTCATTTCCATACCATAGCATCTTCCAGTTTCAATTAGTTTATTTATCATGCCCTGTAGCACCTCCTCTTCCTTAGCCATTAACACAAGGTCATCTGCATATTTCACAATTTGAATAATTTGCCTCCAATGCTGAAGTCTCCAGACCCATCCAAAGCTTCCTTGGTAAGGCACTCGCTGTACAAATTGAACAAAATTGGTGACAAACTGCATCCTTGTCTAACTCCTCTTCCAATCTGCGTACTTCTTGTCTCCCCTCGGTCTAGTCGTGCTTTAACTCTCTGATCCATGTACAATTTGCTTATCGATCTTCTTTCACGCCAATCGATACCAGTTCCCGTTAGGGTCTACATTAATTTGGTCCAGTTTACACAGTCAAATGCCTTCTGCCAGTCTACAAAGCAAACACATAGTTCTTCATCTATCTCGAAAGTTCGTTCTAATATTATTGCCGTCATCCCAGTTGGGTCTGTAGTACCTTTTCCTCTTCTAAAGTCGAGCTGATCTTCTCCAAGTACATCCTCAATTTTCCTTTCAATCCTTCTTCTAAGTATCTTTGCTATTATCTTTGCTGTATGCGCAATGAGGCTGATTGTGCGACGGTCGCTGCATTTTGTGGCTTCTTCTTTAAGGCAATCATTGTAATTTCTGTGAATCTTTTGGCCACTCTCCAGTTTCATATATGGTGTTGATTAGTTCTGTCAGTACTTTCAGCCCACCTTCTCCCAATAACTTGAGCACATCTCTAGGTACATCATCTTCTCTTGTAGCCTTTCCATTCCTCATTTCCTTGATAGCCTTTCCCACCTCACTTTGTAAAATATATGGGCCTTTCTCGTCTATGTCTACTTCTTCTTCAAGTTCAATTTCTAGGGATTCTGGTGGAGTAGTTCGATCGTATAGTTCAGTTGTATAATTCTCCCAAATTTCCATCACTTGATTCTGATCTATGATTCTATTCCCCTGAGAGTCTTCGATGCCAATATTTTGAATCCCTTGGGTCTCTTTCCAATCTAGTTCTTTTGTCTTCACGTACATCAAATCGTAACGTCCTGTTCTTTGAAATTCCATAATCTGTTTAATACAGTATCCAAATATTTCTTTTTTGCATTTTCTGTGGCTTTTTATGTTCGTTCCTCATTCTCCTATAGTTTCTGCTGCCTTCGTCAGTGTTAACATTCTTCCATTTCCGTTGCTTCCGGCATCAGTTTTGGTTCTCTTCGTGTGACGCCTACCCTTCGACCTGTCCAGCAAGGGAGGCCCTGTCAGTAGCTACGCTACCGCTGGCATAGCTCTCAGGGCCACTGGCGTACTCAAACCTCCTCACCACGTTAAGGTGGAGACACCACGAAGAGGCAGTAACTGTATGGAGCATAAATTAGCAATTGTTCCTACACAGCGCCGATCGTTTTCAAAGTTGGGAGGGACATTTGTGTAGTTTTATTTGTACCCGCCTTTCCAGAAGCGGTATAGCGAGACTTGCTGAAAGCGTAAAGCTTTGTGCTGGAATAAAGACAAAATACGAAATAATAGAGGTCGTTATTTTGTTGCGTATTGATATTCGTCCGTAGTTTGTTGTTTCTCGAGTTCTCTTGTGTATCGAATTTCATGTTCATATCTCATATTGTTTTTTACTGGTTTTTAGTAAATGTTGAGTGTAACATACACAGGGTGCTGTACACAGATATGTGGTTATATCAATCAATGCATCCTGTCCTGTGGTCGTCTAATAACTGCACGAACGTGATAGCAATCATATTAATCACCGTGCGAAGTCCTAGATAAGGCAGAAATTCCACTGCTAGCGAAGGAATTTTTCCCATTTTGTGAACCCTGCAATTTCATTACCATATTAACAACAGTCCGTCACACGCTCATATCTTGAGCGATATTAATGAATTCTACGCCTTCAATCCGCCCTTAAGAGCTATGTAAATACTCTCCTGCCTAAGCCTAGATGTTCCCATTGGGCGCTTTCGTATGGCTTTGCTCACCCAGTCACTGTAAGCATTTCTTTTAACCCTCCTACAGGCCACGTGCCCCGCCGTGTCAGACCTTTCCATTTTATCACCGAAGTGACACTTGGTGAGGAGCACGAATCACGAAGCTCCTCATTGCGCAGTTTTCTCCAGTCCCTTCCTACCCCTCCCTCTCCCTCAGCACGTTATAACCGATTACCTTCACCCTGTGCACAGCGACCGGACAGCTACATGTCCTGTAAAACGGACAGCCAGCACGAGGCCTGTCCGTCCGCACTTTCCACCTCCGGAAGCATTTCACGGACTTCAGCCAGAATCTGGTCCTATAAATGGAGTGGGACTAGCAAAGTTGCAAAAGGGGCTGGGCTACGGGCCGGACTGTCCGAAATTGGAATCCCGGTTGGTTCAAGACATTTTCTCTTCTCCGGAACGCCGAGACTTGTGCAGGGGCATACCCAGTCTCTTTTACAATGGGTACCGGCGTCTATTTCCAAGGGGTAATGAGGCCGAAGCGTGAAGTTAAACAACTCAATTCAATCTAGTGCCGAGGGTAAGTAACAGTGTACATGTAACTCCGCTGCTGGTGTGTGTGCTGGACCCAGCTGTCTCGGAATATTTTCGATTTACAATCGGTCGGCAAAGAGATGTCGCAAGGAGTGGTCCTTGAAGTATTTCTGCTGTGGATGATTAGTGTTTTGTATGATCGATGATCAAATATTTCTTCGGCCTCAGCTCGTACCTTACAAAGAACAGAGTGTCTCTCAGTTATAACAAAGTCATAGCGAGAGATTATGAACATAATTTTGTCTTAATGCAAAGTATGGTTTGTATGCATTTTTAAGCAAACCCTGAGTGTGTCGAAAGTGCAAACAGGGAATTTCGCCAAACCCCGCTCGGTGGCAGTCACTCTGACAGATGCGGGCGGACAGATATCACGTACCTATCATTCGCCTTATCGATTGCTGTCGGATTGCCCATAATAAAAATTGGATAAAGGGAAAATAAACGGGGTGGGGTGCAGTGGGGAGCAGCAAGGGTATATTGCTGCATAGAGATGTGTTGGAACATTCCTGTTATTGTATGCTGTATGTCGTCTGCTGTGTATGGAATATCATTATCATAACCATAACTATATTTATTACTCACCGAATGATGTGCATAAAGACAGGCTTTGTGTTCGCTAAATTTGTCGGCTGTAACTACACAGGTTAGCAAAGTCGCGTGTTCGTATTATATAAAAAACTGTACTTTGCATACAGTGTGTAGGTGTGTGTATACAATTTATGTCCGTATCCAATTTCACATGCCCATGTCCGATGGTCTATCATCATCAGAAACAGAAACTTAACAAAACATTTGTCCTGCCGCCATCTTGCTCTTTCACATCCTTAACAAATGTTGCACCTTTCTCCACCATCTGCTGTCGTGTGCAGAGTTTCGGTGTCTGCAAGTAAGTGTCGCTCACACCTCAAAAGTTCGCATGTTCTCCACATTATTAATTCTTAGTGCAGGAAATTAAGCGCAAGGCGTCGGAGTGCCCGCCAAGGTCATCATAAAGCTCACACCGTGATTTGTAACTGTCGGTCACGTGACTCAGCAGTTTATATGCTAGTGACAGAGACAGACAGATAGACAGACAGACAGACAGACACACACACACACACACACACACACACACACACACACAAAGACACGGCAGCACCATGGCGGTGTTAGCAGTGTACACTGTACAAAGGTTTCCTTTCCACAAAGCCAGCACTCTGCCCGTTACATTGCCGCACTCTCTGCGTGTCCACTGCTTCACCTGTTGAACCGGCTGACCGACTGTAACGGTATGTGAACATATTGCATTTGAAGGTCACCGCAACGCCGTAATTTTCAGTTCCCTGCAGTCAGTAATAACAATGTGGCAGACACGCGAATTTGTGAAGCAGCATCGACACTAGGGCCACATACTTTAGGGACCTAATACGATGTTTATGAACTTTGGAATAATTAGTGTCTTCACGGTGCTGTGCCTAAAACACACGATGAGCCAAAGTGACTGTTCGCCTGCCGATAGCAGGAACTGGGTTAGAGTGGGAGTGTCAGTGAATTAATGTACAGCATAACGGTGGAGGCTACGGTGTGTATGGCGTTTGGTGCTGCGTGACTGCGGCCATGTCTGCCAGCTAAAGTGTTCTGTGTGTGGGACTTCCCCACTGTCAGCACAGTGCAGCACACTTGTTGCTCAGGTGCACAGCCACTTCGGCTCCCTCTGTGTACAAACCCTGGCTACAGTAAAATTCTTCTTTTATGGCGCCAAAACCTCGTGCCATCGCCAAGGATGTAGGAGAGAAAGGAGACGTTCGCAAATGGTGTGTTGTAACACACTTTTCATAGGGAATCTCACTTGAGAATATGCAGACATGATCTGGAGGACAATATTAAAGTGGATATATGACATATACGGTGTCTGTACTGGACTCAGCTGGCTCGGAATAAGGTCCAGTGATTGGCTGCTGTAAACATTACAAACGTTTGAGCCCAGTAAGAGCAGGCAATGCCATGAGCGGCTGCTGTAAGGCAGACCGCACAGTGAGTGCAGGTAGTTATGGCAGCGATACATTGCGGTGTGTGTTGGGGGACAGTGGGAGTTGTTAATTGTAGGCTGGATTGGCAACGGTTTGTACTTTGGTACTCTTCAGTGCCCAAGCTTGCATAACGCGTCACTCTGGGAGCTGTGAGTGCTTGAATGTTTGTAACGCGATATTGCGGGATAAACTGCGTCAGGTGAGAATGTGTAAACACTTGCCTTTGATGTTTGTTTTATATCGATAGCATATCTCAAGAGCGTAAGTTGGATTTAAGAACAGAACCTGTGCGTTTAAACTGCCTGTCTCCACTGAGCCGTGTCTGTCAGTGCGATAATTATGGCAGCTGTGTGCCAGTACCCTGGCGCTGCACAGTGCAATGCCATCTGCAGGCCCAGCGTGACACACACAGAATGCTGGCTATTTTAATGCGCTGCTGTATCTGACAGCTTCCTTACTGACAGCATGTGACGGTACAACTGTCCCTGCGTACAGCGTCAAGAAGTACAGGAAGAGCTGTTACAGCCGGCTCATCCTGCATCTTGGCGCTGGATCTGATGGACTGATGTCCGGCGAACGTTGGGGCCATGCAACTGGTCCTGCTGTACTTATCCATTTCTTGTGTTAGGCATTAGTGCATACATCTCGGAATGGTCGACTAAAATGGACGGTACCTTGCCGTGCACTCTTACTGCGAAAAGCACATTTTGCAGTAGTTGTTGAAGGTAATTTAAAATGAAATCCCTGTGGACGCTGCCTGTAAGACGTTGTGGCAAAGCATGTGGACCTGCGAGGCAGTCACCCACAGTACCAGCCCTCACACTAATCCAACACTGCTGCTGGTGCATAGTATGGATTTTACCACGTGGATTCTCCTCTGAGAACTGATGTTGGTTAGGGCACTTTTGATTGCAACTGTACCAAAATTTGCTTCGTCTGTGAAGGGTACTGATGTGACAAACAAAGTCAATACCAAACGATTCTTCCCCGGTGTTAATCAGCAGGCGTCATATTCTGCACACATTATAATTGGTAAGGGTATAGCAGCTGTTCTTGAAGTACCCTCCAGACGATCATGTGACTAACAGGGAATGCTGCCGCAATTTGTAATAAAAATGCATTCAGCAGGAGACAAGTTGCTTCATGCGAACGAACTGGCAGAACGAAGCTTTTGGCTTTAATTTGCGAAGGCGCATAACTAACGACAGCGCCTTTTGTTCGCTTCTGTTTTCTTGAGCCGGTGGGTAACTATTAGCTTCTCAAGCAAGGTGTCACTGCAAATGGCCTCCAAGTGAATGGCGTGGTAATTCCCTGACTTCTGTCACGCTGCTGACACGAGCTACACCTAACCTCTGCTGATATCTACCGGTGCAGCCAGCCCTGCATATACTGCCGTCCATTTTGTAGGGCTACCGAGGGGTTCCTACATTAAACTGTTCACAAACCGTCCAAAATAATGCTCAATTGAAAATGTACGTATCTTGCCCGGGGGCTGAAATTCGGACATTCCAAAAGTTTGCATTCTTCTTGAAGACCACATAAGACCAAAATAAAGCAATTTAGACACAGGTTCGTCTTCTTCTTCTAAGGCGTTGCGGTCCGCATAGTTTGACCTTAGCCTCCGTTTTCTATTTGGGCTCCTCACCAAGGAGTGTTTTTACAGAGGTGGGTGTGTCAGCCCCACGCTTCAACCCCCAATCTTTTGGGCCGGGGACTCTTCTGTTAGGGTTACCATTCCTCAGTCGAAAAGGTCCAATTGGGGTTAGGATTTGCTAATTATGTAAGCATACAGTGTCTACCGATTGGAGCATTTCCTGGTGTTTATCAGCGACACCTATTCTACATCGACGCCCCACCAAGGATCAGTTACCAGCCATTTACCCTCCTTTCTCAACCGGCTTGGGACCGGCTGCGGCGGAGCTTTAGAGAACGCAGTCAAAATTGTCGCTGGTTTGTTTGTAGATCACGTAATGATGGTTTTGGTGACTGGGTTCGTGTACCCTGAGGTATATAATAAATAAGGAAACGTATTGTGTGAAGGGACCGGCCGTGGCCGAATTTAACACAGTATATTAGGGCATTCGTGGAGTAACCGAGCCACATCCGAACAGCTTCAAGCAGGCAGGACGTTGCTCCAGCAGTCTCGCATGAGAGGGGTTCCTGAACACAAGTAACAGACGTTACCGATTGAGCCAAACTGGCCGGTCTGTGACAAACCAGCCCGTTACACTGACAGGAAACAACTGCATGGAGCCGAGTCCTTACTGCTACTGATGCAGAGCTGCAGAGAAAACGTTATATTTGTAGCCAACGTGGGGGGAATTTAAATAAAGACATACAGTTGATATGGATACTGTTGGTGGAACTGGGAAAGGGACTGGAACAGTTAAATGTGGGTCATAACTGCATTCACAGGACAGTCTGGAACATCTCATAAGGAATGTCTGCACCACATTAAGTGATGGTGTTTTTGTTTGTTTGTTTTTTGTTACACTGGGCAAATAGCGACAAATTTGTACACAGAAACGAAGGTCATGAAATGTCTCAGGCATCAGGCCAGTGAACAGAACTGTTACTGCGAGGGCGGTGAAGGGCGAATGTGTGTTTTGTGGAGAGGGTTAGATTGGGGTCGTTACGGTGAATTGTGTGTGTGAACATAACGCAATCGCACGTTTGTTGGTGTTTCAGAATGCGAATTCGTTGATGTTACACAGGTGTTGCATGTGTTGTTAAACAGACTGTACGGTAAGAAAACTGTACTGCAATTACAGGACCGCTAATTGGTTACACAACTGCCGTCTTAACTCTGTGTGCTGTGCGCTGTTCTCGGAAGGCAATGTGGGTTTGTGCGATGGACACTGTGCATGTACATTTCACAGTCTGCAGATGTGTATACGGGATATGCAGTGACACGGCGTGGGGCAAACATGAATATGGAGCAATATAAAGATAATTAATGGATATTCATGTTGTCGTGTAAAAGCTAATGTGTAATGTAAACAATATATTTCCATAAATATGATTAAAATTATAACTACATTTACGATCTCTTAATACCGTGCTACTCTTTTTGTTCTAATTACAAACTTGAGCAATCGCTAAACGTTTAGAATGTCAGAGATGCAATAAATATATATATATATATATATATATGTGTGTGAGTAAAAGCGGCATATGTATAAGCCATAATGACCGCACACAAATGTAATCCATTTGCGTTATATAATAGAATTTGATTACATAACTGTTACTAAATAAACGGAACACAGTGCACTTTGCACATGTATGTGATACATCTACTGTACAGCTATTTTTGTTGAATGTACCATGCAGGATAAAATGCGCCATCCTCTGTTACTCTATTTGCATGTGGACATAAGCATATATATATATAACAAAATGAGTTAAAAATTCCCTTTCAATGAAGTGCATAATCACTTGATATGGGGATAGTTAATACTTGTTTGCAGCTGATATTATGCAAACACTGTACTGCAGTCTGTAGTCTGCACAGTGTTGCACGTGAAACTGAAGAAACATTTTAATTTACAGAATTAACATTAAAGCGAGTTTGCCCCAGTGATAATATCGCTTCTTGCACACGACCCACAGTACAGTTTTAGTACCCATTACAGTAACTCTTTGATTCCATGCATGCGATAGACATGCGATTCGATATTCATTCATTATCACTCCAATAAACAGCAGCCTGTCCATTACGAACAACTGTACACAGTGTACTGCTGCTGCTGACAATGCTGCCATCTCTACAGTACAATTGCTGTCTACTCATAATAACATAAATCAGCACATTTTATACAGCCATTAATATACAAATGTTTACAAACGATTTGTGCAATAGCATGCCAGTTGCCAACAGTGCGTGTCGTTACACACAGTGCGAAATCAACACAAAAAACCTGCCCTACACTTAACATACTGTATCATGACCAGCAGTAAGTGTGTACAGCATCTGTTTGTACCGAGGAACATGAAAACCTCTATGTAAACTACAAACTGTTTACACTTTAGGATATAAATTCTGAATACGATATTAAATGTGAGAGGGCGATTGTTTGAAAATTCAGCATCCAAGTTTGCAATGGCGCCCAGTTTATTCCTTTGCATTCCAACTGACTGCCTCGGTCGGTGTTCATTCAACAATCCCAGTCTGCCCACACGATAACAGCACAATATCTGGCACCACCTAATGCAGTTGACAGAAGGTCACTTCTTTCAGCTGTGTCAGGGCTTTGGCCACCAGCGGCGCTGCATTACAGCTGGACGGTAATCGGACTGATAGCTTTTACAGTGAAAGGAGGCCTGGACAGAGCCACCGCCTCAGCCAACTGACAGCAGGGAGGGTGTGCAGTGTTGGGACTGACACAGCTCATAGCGCACACCGTCACGCACACCGGCAGCACACACTGGCCCCTGTTCAGCAGCACACCGTGACCGGCTGACTGTTCAGATCCGTTTATCAGTTAGCACTGCGGTTCAGGATTGTCCTGTAGAAGTACTGTGCATGGTGATAGCGGTCACGCACTGACCCCATCTCTGTGTATTCCGGTTCACCACCCCCCAACTGGGACACCACCCAGACAGTGCTGAGGGCACAACAGACCCTCCAGTGGTTCCCTCTGCTGCCGCGTAACGCTGCACTGTGACGGCATCCTGTTGGAGACGCACAGAACACAAGGAATGTCCCTCATCCTGCTACTTGTGCCGAGGCGTCTGCACTTGTGTCTGTGACGGCGTAAAATGCAGACACAACTCGATTTACAGCCCAGTATCTCCCCTTATTTCAGTACATTTCCATTGTTTCGTTATGGAATTTAAATTGTCACTGAATTACTGAACTGTTTTCGTAGCGCCTAATTCGGTTTCCACGTTTAATAAAAAGGCTTCAGTCACAAGCTTTATCTCATTTATTCCATCCTTATCTTGGGCAAGCTACGTGTTATGTTTGAAGTCTAGTTTCCCTTCTTTAGCCCAATCCCACACTTTCTCTTATACCTCTGTGTTGTCACAGTCTGCCACCACTTGCCAGACCGTCTGTTTCTTATCGCATCTGGCTAACAACAATTATTTAATTCTAGGTTAAATTATTAATTAATTAATTAATTAATTCGATAGTCTATGAAGTTCCTCTGTGTTGCCCAGCAGGTCTGCCACATGCCAGGCTGTTAGTTAAATATGTTTGTGGGTCACAATAATAGATTTTTTTTATTCATCTTGCGCAGGTTGCTCTGTAGCCCATTCCTGTAGCATCTCTAACACCTCGGCGTTTTTCTGCTTTTTTGCCACGTCAAAGGAGGTCTGTTCCCTGTCGTCTTTGGCTAGCAACAATTCATTTCTTAAGTCCGTTGGGGATAGTTCTGTTTTAGCCGACTCCCATATCTTCTGTAATGAATCTGTCGCGCCCCATTCTGCTGCCACGTGCCACGCAGTCTTTTTCCGATTGTCTTTGGCTAACAAGAAATTATTAATTAACTCCTGCTGGGTTAGTTTTTCTTTGGCCCAATTCCAAAGTTTCTCTAATGACTGTGTGCTGTCCATCATTGCTGCCACGTTCCAGGCCGTTTTTTCCTCACTGTCTGTGGCTAACAAGATATTAGCTGACTCCTCTTTTAGGTCCTCTTCAGCCCACCCCCATAACATCTCTAATACCTTTGTGTTGTTCTTCTCTGCTGCATCGTGCCAGGCGGTTCTTCCCATTAAGTTTTTGGCACAGAAGAATTTATTCTTTAACTCGTCTCTGGTCAGCTTCTTTTTAGCAAACTTCCATAGCAGCTTTAATAAACGTATATTGCCAAGCTGTGCTGCTCTTTGCCAGGCCGTTGCTCCAGTGTTGTCTGTGGCTAACAACAGTTTTTTATTTAACTCAGCTGTGGTTCTCTCTTCATTAGCCAACTCCCATAGTTTCTCTAATACTTCTGGTTTGTCCCTCTCTACTGCCACGTGAAAGGCAGTTCCTTCCCTGTGGCCTGTGGCTAACAACAACTTTTCAATTAAGTCGTCTATGGTTTGCTTCTCTTCAGCCAACTCCCGTAGCAAATGTACCACCTCTACGTTTTCCTGCTCTGCTGCCACGTAGAAGGCAGTTCGTTCATTGCGGCCTGTGGCTAACAACAACTTTTCAGTTAAGTCGCCCATGGTTTGCTTCTCTTTAGCCAGCTCCCGTAGCAGTTTGCCCTTCTCTGCTGCCACAAGCCAGTTGGTTGTTTCATTACCGAATTTTCCTAACAACAGTTCATTATATAACTGCTCTGGGGTTAGTAGCTCTTCAGCACACTCCCATATTTTCTGCAATATCTCTGGCTCACCACGCGCTATTGCCACGTGCCACGCAGTTTGTTCCTTGTCATCTATGGCTAAGAGAAATCTGTTACCTAACTCCTCTGCTGTTAGTTCTTCTTTAGCATACTCCCATAGCTTTTCTAATGAGTCTGTGTTGCCCCACCATGCCGCCATGTGCCAGGTGGTTCTTTCCCTATAGTCTTTGGCTAACAACAGCTTTTCAATTAAATCGTCTGGGGTTAGTTTCTTTTTAGCACACTCCCATATTTCCTTTAATATGTCTGTTTTTCCTCGGAATGCTGCCAAGTGCCAGGCGGTTTTTCCAGTATCGTCTTTGGCTAACAAAAATTCATTTTGCATCTCCTCTGGGTTTTGGTCGTGTTTGGCTGTGTTCCATAATTTCTGTAATATATCTCTTTCGCCCTCTTGTGCTGCAAAGTGAAAGGCGTTTTTTCCCGTATCGTCTTTCGCTAAGAAATATTTCTTATTTAACTCCTCTGTGGTTAGTTTTTGTTTTCCCCACTCCGTTAGTTTCTCTAATACCTCTGCTTTTCCTGCCCTTGCCGCCACGTGCCAGGCAGTTTGTTCACTTTCGTCTTGGGCTAATAACAATCCATTTTTTAACTCCTCCGTAGTTAGTTTGCTTTCAGCCCACTTCCATAGCTTATCTAAAACCTCTGTATTGCCCTGCTTTGCTGCCACGTGCGAGATGGTGCTTTTCCTGTCGTCTTTGGCTAACAACAAATCATACTTTAACATCTCTGTGGTTAGTTTGCTTTGAGCCCACTCCCACAGTTTCTGTAGTACCTCGGTTTTGCCCCCCACTGCTGCAACGTGAAAGGCAGTTTGTCCCATATCGTCTTTGGCTAAGAGATATTTGTTACTTAACTCCTCTGCGTTTAGTTTCTCTTCAGCGCAATCCCATAGATCCTGTAATATCTCTATTTGTCCCCGCCATGCTGCCTCCATAAAGGCGGTGTGTGTCCCAAAATATCTGCCCGACCGCCCGTCATTTACCGAAAGTTTTGCCTCAGCTAACCAGTCCTTTTCCGCAAATTCCACTGTGGCTAACAACAGTTCATTTTTTAACTCATCTGCTGTTAGCACACCTGTAGCCCACTCCCATAGCTTCCGTAGTACTTTTCGGTTGCCCACGACTGCTGCCACGTGCCAGGCGGTTTCTTTCCTAATACCTTTTGCTTTAATTAGCTCCCGTCTTATTGATTTCTCTTCAGCCCACTCCCAAAGTTTCTCCAGTAACTGTATGTTGCCCCGCAATGATGCGTAATGCCAGACGCTTTTTCCAGGTTGTACTGTGGCTACCAAAAATTTGTTATATAACTCCTCTGGTGTCAGTTTCCCTTTAGCACACTCCCATAACTTCTCCAATACCTCTGTGTGGCCTCCCATAGCTGCCAGTTGCCAGGCTGTGTACCTGCCTTCATCTTGTGCTAGCAACAGCTCTTTTACAGTGTCTGTGTGCCGTGCTGCTTGCACGCTGTCCAATAAAAATTCAGTAATGTGAGCGTTACCTTCGCACGCTGCCTGATGTATTATTCCTATGCCATGTCTACGTAAATCACTTATCCGAATTCCGTACTGTTTTAACACCTGCTTTGATGGCTTAGACCTTGACAGCAATCCATCTATAAAAGCTCTGAGAACCAGATAATCTTCTTCCAGAAATATTTCCTGTAATAAAATATCCTGCATTTGTTTGGAAGTCTTCAACCCTGTTTTCAGTTGTTTTACCAAAAACTTCGCAACATAATACTCGGCAAAGGTGCGGTGGATAAAATGCAGTTTACCCTCTTGGCTTACTTGGGCTATTCCAATGCTTGTTATCTCTTGGGGCGAAAATGTAGGCCAATATTTGCTGTTATTTTGAAGCAGTGCCACTCTTTCTTCGGTAAACAGTACCTTTAGGGCCAGCCACTGATGATCCTGTTTCAAGATTTTTAATTTACTTCCTGCTTGCTGTCTTGGAGACATGTCACCCACTGCGGTTTTAGCATTTTTCTTCTGATAGACGCCGTATTTCCTTCCAATAAATTTCCGGTATAACTCAAACAAATCCAGCTTGAAACGCAACTCAGGCACCGATCCAGCTGAGGCACAAAATATTTTAACGTCTTCATCAAATGCTTCTGCCAACATGCGGCATTGTAATGGGATGCCGGTGAACTTTTTGTATTTTTCACCAGTTGATTTGGCTAGTTTATCAAACAATTGATTGGCATAGTTTTCTAATCTGGATCTCTGTTTCTCTTTCTCCTTACTGTCCATATCAGTATACCAGTCTTGTAGCTTCCAAAATTTTGTTACACTTGCGATTTGATTTTCTCCAGAAAATTGTTCCAGAGTGTAGGAGAGCTGTTGCAGCTTATCTTCCAGTTCCTCTCTCAGATGTGGCCGGCTGGCGACCCACAGCTGTTCTACAGCCGTCTGCCTTAACGCTTGCAGTAAATCAACGACAGTCTCTTTATAGCTCGGACTGATTTCATCAAAACCATCCAGAATTATTACTACATCTACCTTCTGCTTTTGCTCACAACACTGTTTAAATAATTCCCTCTCGAAACTATGTTTAAGCTTCAGCATTTCCTCCGATACAAATTCAATCGCTTCCTCCTTATCGATCTGTTCTTCTTTCAGTTCATTCAGTGCATCTGTATGGTCATTTAAGTCAATTCTCACCACCCATTTTGCAGGGAACTTCTCTTTGATTTGCTTAGACAGATGTGTCAGTACGAGGGATTTACCCATCCCTGCTGCATCGGAGATCAGCATTATTCTGTGTTTGTGTGCTTCCCCGAAGAGCTTGTCTAAATCATGAGCTGTATATTTGTGCCAACTCTCTGTATCAATATATTTACGCAATGTTTCCAAACTTCCTTGTGACTGCTGCCAAACAAGTTTTCCAGACTCTTCTTCCTCCAGCCAATGCACCCTGGAATTTGGATTATCTTGACAGAGCTGTTTGAATTCTTGTTCACTGCTAGCCAGTAAATCAGGTAACTTTTGTTTTCCACTGTCATTTAAAATGTCCTGTTTCATGATTACTTGGTGATGAAATGTTCTGTCAATGTAGTATCTTTCATAGTAAAAGTTACATTCAGAATGCGGTACCGGTTCTTCACCAATCTTAAGATCTTTTTCGCCCAATAATTGAGCAATGGGTAAGACCTCTGTCACTGGTGAGTCAGCAGATATGAGTTGATTTAAGGCAATTTTACTGCCTTGGAAATTGACTACATTTTCAAGCAATCTTTCCTGTGAGCTTTGGGTTAAATCTCTCCAAGTTAACTTTTCATATTTCGTACCAAATCCCATACTGAGTGTTTCTTTAGCTATATCTTGCAGTAAAGTGACTGTGTCTTCTTCTGACTGCGTGATCAAGATAATTTTTACAAACGGCTTCTTTCCCAGAGTGTTAAATAGACTTTTGAGAATTTCTTTAGCTTCATCATTAAACAGTTGAATGGTCTCGCACGACATCAGTAACAGATGTGGTGCTGTTGTCGACTCCATTAAAGCATTCAAATTCACCATTTGATTGACAAGCAACAAGTGGTCTAACGTCAGTACAGTATAGCGACCTTCACTGCGGAATTCGTTCACGGAGGGTGTCTTTTGCAGCACCTTATAAACCTTGATTAGCCCTGTCCATGCATCCCCATCAACCATCTGTAAATGCAGTACTTTCTCTTTATCACTGTCTAGAAAATCTTTTAAACTCAGTGCATCACCTTCAAAATCAAGTGGGCTTTGGTGAAGTTTTTCGAGGTAACGCTTGGTTCCAATCTGATAAACGTTGTTTCTAAACTCGTGTGGTGACAAAGCACACTGTGTGTTCTCTTTTATCTCCGGGAAAAGTCGAAGCAACCTCTTCACGTAGCGAATCAGCGCCTGTAATGCACTGGCATCTGTACAGCGTATTGTTTCATTTCGAATCTCAAAGCTTTGTAACACTTTTTGTGCTTCTTCTTGAGCCTTATCATTTCCGATTGCAGAAAACATTTCTTTAGGCCTAAAGAAATCAGGCAACTGACAGAGCCGACAATAATCCTCTAAAAACTTGAACTCTTCCTGACTAAATACGGTTTTACTAGTCACCCGCTCGTCATAATTTGTAGTTTGGTAGCGAACTGGGTGGTCATCGTTGAGTAGGGAAGTTTTGAGTTTTGTCTCTCTGTGGTAACCACTTAAATTCTTTGCCCATTTAAAGAAGCTTTTGTCTTCTTCGCCATGCAGGAAGCCACTGATGGGCCAATCCTTTACCACTTGTATTTTAAGTTTACCTTCTTCGTCTTTACGTACTTGCCCTGTTTCATGGTCAAAAGCTTCCAAAATGTTATCCATATCATGTGTTGCTAGGTTATACTCGTACAATGGGTTATGCCTGTCCAGCGAGCCCATATCAGACAAATCAACAAAGATGCGATATTTTGTCCCTACATGTTCGTCACAAGTGTTAACGCGATTTGGAGCGGACAGATAACTGGTGATATCTAAGTGCTGTAAATCAATGGACCCCCCGTCGCTGCGTACATTAAGTTTGTCAGCCATTTGTGACAGCATATTTTTGCAACCTCGGCTGTCAAAAACTTGTGTGTGGGGTTGATAATTTTGTGGGACATTGTCACTTTTAAGGAAAGTATTTCCTTCTGTCTTAAGGTATTCAGTGGTAAAGGTAGTGATTTGGGCTAACCAACCCCCCAAAGAGTGTCCGGTGAAGAACACTTGGAAATTGATCCCTTTTTCTTGATTTACCTCTCGCAGCATTTTAACAACCTTATATGCAAAGGTGCTGGCAGATTCCATTTGTGGAACACACTGATTACGCAGCACTACTATTATGTCTTTCCACTCTGCCCTCCATTTTTTTGGATCTATGCCCCGATGAGCAATCACAACCTGCTGATGCTCAGGGTGCCAATAGGCTGCTCCAAAATAGCCGTTGTTCGTTCCAGTGTTAGACGCTGTTGTCAGTAACTTCCAGCCGTCAGGTAAAGCTAAACGTGCCTCATACTGAGCGTCAGTCTCTCCTGTTATGTGGTCCGTATATGCCTTGTTTGCAAAATGGGCCAGCACGTAGGGAGTAGGAAAGTTGGTCGTTGCTGTTAGTTGGCTTAGTGGGGTTATGTTTTTATCTTTGAAAAACTCATCAATGTTTTGTTTAAAATTCTCATTGCTCAGTATCAGTTCTTGATCTACATTTAATTTTCCTGAGAATGACGGCAAAGCACTTTGCTCACCTGGCTGATGGTTTTGCGCCTCCAAATTTTCTGTCGTGTTGTCTTGCGAACTATCACACTGTGAGGCAGACATTATGCAGTCCTGTTTGTGCACTCTGCGAAGGCAGTTCCTTGCTGTGGTGCAATACGATATGAATAGTCACGCGAAATCTCAAAGTAGCATTTAAAGCAGTGTGAGATGCACCTGAAGAATTTAAAGAACTGGCACCTCTGTCTTCATCCGTTCTGGTTAAGCATTCTTACTAAAGTATATTCATTAAGTTAACCATTGAAACCATTTCAATTAAACAAACACAAATACTCAACACTGACCCGTACGTACAGGAAATTCTATGTAGGGAGGCACAGTGTCAATGTAGAGACTTGTCATATGAATCCAGACGGCCAGCCGATAACACAAGTTCGACTACCACTGACCTACTACAAGTTTAAGAGAAGGGTTCCGCTCTTTTCACACGATACAATACTAACTCTGGTAACCCAGTTAATTGCTGGGTATATCGTAGTGGCATCTATTTATGTACCGCCTGTACGGGGATATTTTGCATCACCTGCTTTATTTCTGTAGTGGGTACCTTGGCGCAGTTTCTGTAACACCAGTGTTCTTCAGGGGCACAGCGTGGGAACCAGTGACCAAGGCTTATCCCTCGACACAGTCGTCGGCACAAGACGACACAAATCTTCAATGAACAGACTGCAGTAACTTGCTGTACAATGTCAGGGAGGGAAGACACGTGTTTTCTACCCTCACACCGATGTTTCAGTGTTCCTCTCGGGCTTTCTGCAGCGTGTAGACCGTCCTGGTCCACCTACAGCATCATGCCATTGTGGAAACATGTAATGGTGTTAAAATGTGTGGCAGCAAGTTTCTACCAAACGTCAGTAAGCTTTGCCAACACCAACACTGTGCAGTACCCAATAAACATACACGCAATGTGAAGTGCCTACAGTCCCACCTGTTGTGATATCCGCGGTGCTGCTTCCTCAGTCCAACATCATGGCAGCCTGTGTTTACAACCACAGCAGTCTCTCCTCTGATGTCTCTCCAGGCCTGCCAACACACAACAACCATAATGTCACACAATTTACAGTGTGTACAGTACGACCATTTCCTGCTGACCGCTCGGACTCCTTCCTACAGTGTCCACCTGTCAACATATAGCAGTACACCTTAATCTCTTAATGCCTAACTGATAGCATTATTCAAGTCAGCAACAATTTGTGAATGTTGGTAGGTCTGCAGCTAGAGACACGACGACGGCACAGAATGTTGAGGTTATGTCCGACAAATTTAACGTAGGAGACACACTGTAAATGTACCGGCATATTGTGTGTACGGAATGCTGTTTGTAGGTGTGCAGTTACAGACATGACGACGGCACGGAATGTTGAGGTTATGTCCGAAATATTTAACGTAGGAGAAACACTGTAATTATACCGGCATACTGTGTGTACGGAATGCTGTTGGTAGGTGTGCAGTTACAGACATGGCGACGGCACGGAATGTTGAGATTATGTCCGAAATATTTAACGTAGGAGACACACTGTAATTATACCGGCATATTGTGTGTACGGAATGCTGTTGGTAGGTCTCCAGTTACAAACATAACGACTGCGCGGGATGTTGAGGTTATGTCCGACATATTTAACGTACGGAAAGACACTGTAATTATACCGGCATATAGTGTGTACGGAATGCTGTTGGTAGGTCTGCAGTTACAGACATAGCTACGGCACGAAACGTTGAAATTAAGTCCAACATATTAATTTAAAGCACAATGCGTGTTTTTGTGTAAATTTTTGCAGAAAATGAAACCAAAACAGCAATACTACTACTACTACTACTACTACTACTACTACTACTACTACTACTACTACTACTACTATTACTACTACTCGTGCCTTACTAATATAATAGTAATCATAATAACAATTATGTTCCTCGCTTATGTGAATGATATAAGGAGGAACATTGAGTCCAATATACAGCTATTCGCAGATGATTGCATAATATACAGGAAAATTAATGTTAGTAGTGACAGTGAAAAATTACAAAGGACCTAAATAAATTAGGGGAAAGGGCTTTAGAAAATGAAATGAAGATAAATCCAGGTAAAAGTAAAGCGGTAAGCTTCACAAAGGCTAGGCTGAAGGAAGGAATAAGGTATTATTTTGGGGATCAATTAATTTCGGAAGCAAATAGCTTTAAATATTTAGGAATAATTATACGCAGTGATCTAAACTGGGCAGATTATGTAAATTACACGCCACGAAAGGCATGGAAGGCTCTTCATTTCATAATGCAGATACTTAAAAAGGGTAATGGTAACACCAAAGGTCTGGCTTATACGGCCCTAGTGAGACCGATACTTGAGTATGGGGCGGTGTGTTGGGACCCATACCGAGAAGGCCAGGTAAGCGCTTTAAATCGCGTACAAAAAAGAGCGGCTAAATTTGGAGATAATACAAAGAGACGGGCTGGGAAACGTTGCCACAGCGCAGAATGACAGCAAGAATATGCGCTCTGTTCAAGGCATACACGGGGGCGCCGGCTTGGAAAGCGATATGGGACAGACTTCTAAAACCATGCTACCTGAGTAGGGAAGATCATAACAAGAAAATCAGGAATAGAAAACAAAGAACAGATGTCGGTAAATATTCGTTCGAAAATAGGGCCATTAAAAACTGGAACCAACTGCCTGCAGACTTACTGGCGCCTTTCCCCTGTAAATTAAACACTTTTAGGAAGAGAGTTAAGAAGATAGTTACAAGCAAAGGGAATTCAAATGGGGTTTTGCGTGTATATAAGTGAAATGACGTGAAATGAAATGTGTGTAAATAAGTGAAGTGATGTAAAAGTGAAGTGTAGTGTGTAAATAAGTGAAGTGATACGAAGTGTAGTGTGTTCATAAATGAAGTGATGTGAATCGAAGTGTAGTGTGTAAATAAGTGAAGTGAAGTGTTTTGTTTAAATAAGTGAAGTGATGTGAAGGTGTTCTGAAACGTGTGTGTGGGTATATTGTATTTGTGTGGGAATATTACATTGTATTTTTATGGGTATACAGTATTGCATTTTATTGTATTTGTGTACGTATATTTTTTATGTGAGTGTATTTTATTTGTATTGTATTTGTGCACGTATATTGTGTTTATGTGAGTATATTGTGTTTATGTCGGTATATTGCATTTGTATTGTATTTGTGTACGTATATTGTTTATGTGAGTATATTGTATTTGTATTGTACTTGTATACGCATATTGTGTTTATGTGGGTATATTGTATTTGTATTGTATTTGTGTAGGTATATTGTGTTTATATGAATATAGTGTATTTGTATTGTCTTTTTGTACGTAGATAGTGTTGTGGGGTGTATTGTATTTGTACTGCATTTGTGTACGTATACTGTATTTGGGTAGGTATATTGTATTTGTATGGGTATATTGTAATTATGTAGGTATATTATATTTGGGAAGTATATCATATTTTATGGGTATATCGTGTTTGTGTATTTTGTAATGTGTGAGTATATGGTATTTGTGTAGGTATATTGTACTTATGTAGGTATATTGTATTAGGGTAGGCACATTGTATTGTGTGGGCGAACTGCCAATACGTGCACTGTAATTTGTGCTGTTCCGTTTATGTATGTGTTATTGTTTTGTGGTGTCTGTACTGGTGTAACACTGCTGTCACCGGGTGAAAACCCAATTGCACTAATAATAATAATAATAATAATAATAATAAT
>BLKM01000107.1:16065-29486 GCA_013340265.1 Coptotermes formosanus
CGCACTGAGTCCTTATATAAAACAGATACGCTTCGTCTTTAAAGGGTTAATGAGAAATATGGTGAAAGATGTAAGAACATTTTACTTTATGTAGCGACCCATTTATCAAAAATAAAACTACGGAGCACTTTTGATTTCTTTCCCTGTTCACTTATACCATACAGCAGAAACATACGTGAACTCAACTGGTGAGATTTCTTGTACTCAGTACTGAAGGTCGGATTCTGTGGAATTCCTCGTATATCTTCAAAAGCTCTCCTGCAATATCTCGTTCGAGAGAAAAACGGGATTCCAAAATGTCTTGCTAACTTCTAATTGACCTGTTTTCTATTCTGGCTGCCCTAACCGCTCGAAGAACTATATCTGGGGCAATGTTTGCCATTTCAGATTTCCTTTTGCACGATCTTGGCATAATTATATTTCCTTAACCCTAAGGGGAAGCTTATCTCTTTTATATAAGGACTCAATGCGTACCGCGCTGTAAACACTCTCCACTTCGGTTAACGTTGTGCCAACTTACCCGTGTAGTCAACTAAACCCTGTCTCCCCTATTATTTTCTGGGATATGACGTGTAGTTTCGTAGGACTCTGTCTCGACCGTATGTTGTTAGCGACGGATACAAATTTACGTCGATATCCCATGCGTAATTTCAGACGTACGACATGGTGTCGGCGGACAGACATTTTGCCATTGTGTGTTCGCTAATTTTTAGCACTCTCTGAATTTTGGAGTTTATTATAGAGCGGGACTTATCAAGTTTGGTTCCAATTTCCCCGTTGTGGTCCAGGTGCGGAATTATGACGTCATCGCCAAACCACCAGACAGATTCTTGGAAGTGCATTGCGGTGAACCAGTGTACTTAATTGATGGAAATGTATGCATTAAAATTGAGACGCTGGCGAATGAATGAATAATTAATAGTTTGTTCGCATAACACGGCAGTTGGTCGATCTAAGATCTCTTGACGGCATGCAACAGAATTTGATTTATGTTGGGTGATGTCGGTGCTTTTGCCCTCGTATTTGGAAGATTTCGGTTCATACAACAGAATATTCAATATTCAACCGAAAAATCAAAATACAGTAGAGGGTCGATTATCCGAACCGTCAGTCCGAACCGTCAATCCGAACCGTCAGTCCGAACCGTTAATCATCCGAACCGTCACTCAACCGAACCGTCAATCCAAACCATTAATCCGAACCGTCAGTCCGAACCGTCAATCATCCGAACCACAGCCGGTAAAAGAGGCATCGTTATTTCAATATTTGCTGGTTGTCATTTACAAACCGTTTCCTAAACCATTCATTTGATGATATTTCGTATTTCTAAATATTAAATGCTTAAAATTTTAACCTCGTGTACACCAATTTAGTTACGATTACACTTTATTTGGCGTATTCTTATGCATGATTGATTATCCCAACAATCTGATTAACCGAACTTGGTCGGTTCCAATTAGTTCACATAACCGACGCTTTGCTGTATATCAGACTTCCAAAAGGAACAATGTGGAACGCTTCATTACATACGAGTAGTTTATATTCAGCCACTCCCCTGTATTCCCCGACCTCCACTTAAAGCCCATGAAAGTCTTTGAACAAAAGTTTCATATTATTTTAACATAGGGAGCCCTCGATGTAGCGCCACTTACGCTAACCACTATCCGCAAAAGACTTTGGTAATACAGATGTGTCCATAAGCATTAGATAATATCCGATATGACACCGTGTTGGAATATGGATAGTGTGGGCTAGAGTTTTTGTCTGGCGAGACAGCGTGGATCAGCGACCACGGTTCGTGTACATGCTGCAGAAATCTTTTCAACTGTTCTAGCGGCCAGTGTATTTGCGACTGATGTTTTCCGTTGACGCCGATCCCAGTGGCCGTACGGTCTAAGGGTGGGTACGTACTTGTAACGTTACCGCATATTGTAACGCCGTAACATTACAAGTGGCTGACACGGTACGCAGTTACGAGCTAAACTTGCATCCCGTAACAGTACGGCGTAACACTAACCACCACGCGTGACACTGTGAGGTTCCCAGTTTGTTACGGGAGCCCAAGTGAGTGCGATGTCTTTGCAGCTAGCAGCAGCTGCGTACCTTTACATACATTATGCTGAAAAAAAAAAACAGCGGCGGTGGTGGCAAACGCAACTGTACACAAGCAGGGAAGTGTACAGTGCTTGAAGTTTGTTAGCGGACTTGAATTGTCAGTCGGGCAGTGTGTTATATAAAAATTTCACCAGAATGTCTCCTATTGAATTTGAATATTTAATTCATTTGATATTTTATTGTAGTGCAACGGATGCTTTGGGTCCCATATTATTTGCTTCTTCTTATAGGCGTCTATAAATTCTATTACTCTTTCCTGAGTCCACTTCATTCTGAACACACAGCCACAAAAGCCGCACAAAAAGAACTGACCCATAGGACGGTGGTGTACTGCGTACGTGACACGGAGCGCGTCCACACTTGCTCAATCCGTAACTGTAACATCCCTTTGATGCGAGGGGCAAATACCGACATCGCACCGAACAACCCCGTAACGTTACACCGTAACCAACTTTAGCTACGTTACGGTGTCACGAGTCGCGTCCACACTGTCACGTTACGGTGTTACGTTACGCGGTAACGTTACAAGTGTGTACGCGCCTTTAGGCGTCGGTCTGCGGCCGAGCGCTTGCTGGGATCGTGGTTTCGAATCCCGCCGGGGTTATGGATGTTTGTCTCCTGTGAGTATTTGTCGGTTGTCAAGTAGAGGTCTCTGCAAGGGGCCGATCCCTCGTCCAGAGGAGTCCTACCGACTGTGGTGTGTCTGAGTGTGATCAAGTGAAAAACAAAAACCTCGACACCTACTCTGAGTAGGTAGAAGAGGTAAGGACTACGAACGAACGAACCAACCAACCAACCAACCAACCAACCAACGAACGAACGAACGAACGAACGAACGAACGAACGAACGTTTTCCGTTGACTTGCTGTACGTTTTGAACGGATACTCTTTTGACCTCAAAGCCCCGGTTGTTTGCCACCTATTTGGCTCGCTGCTGACTCCTGAAAGTTGCAGTTTATCATTCCTACACTGTACAGACAACCGTCTGGATATTTTCAAAATCAAAAAGTGTACTGAGAGGTAACGCGTCTCTTAAATCACTGTCAGACGAATGAAAATATACAGTAATTTTTAAAATGTATCCTAACTACTTTATCAGTGAAGTGTGGGAAAAGGACAGTGTTAGGTGTTAGTGAAAAGAAAGAAGTATGTGATTGTAGAGCCCAGTCTTCCTTAGTTTCTCGGCAGAATATACTCAGCAGTTTATTATTATGGGACAGACCCATCAGTTGCTGGTAGTCAGTGAAATGAATAAGCGGGAAAATCTAGCATAAGAAATGAGAAAGGTGCAAAACATGAGGACTGGTATGAGCATTAGCAATATGGATATGGCAGTTAGGTACTAATAAGACAGGCCATGTGCGTATCACGTAACAGAGGCGCGTTCGCGTAACCATTGTTGCCGTGGGAAAGCAATAAGTATTACATATTCTGAATGTGTGTGTCTAGTTATGCGGCATGCAAAGCGCATGCGCCGTGTTGTATTGTCATCTGTGGCCTGTCTGGCTGTACCATATTTTTCTACCTTCTGTCATGGCACGATTTTCGGGAAAAAAAAGTTACTGAACAAAAAATGTGTTTTTTGATTTTCTCTACAACTTTTGTCTAAAACACGTCTCGTTCTAAGAAGAATCCAGCTAGGTATTATCATAAATGTACTTACGTCTGCATGTAAAGTGCCTGATATTCTTGTCAGATGTTAATGAAACTTGAATTGACATCTGTTGTTATCAGAACAAACACAACACCTTAAACACTGTGCATTCATTTACCTTCTGCAGCATGTTTCGGCCGTTTGTATCGGCCATTATCAGGTAAAATAACAGTGACGTAAACGGAAAAGTATACTGGAGTGGAAGGCGCGGCTTTTAAAACGATGTACGTGTTTTGCTCTAGAGTTTTTGAATGTGACCTGGACCTTCATTCCTTACACGTTTTTAGGCGCCTTCGCAAAATTACGAAAAACAACCGTTATCTTCATGTCCGTCCGTCTGTCTGCATGGAACAGTTGGGCTCCCACTGGGCAGATTTTCATGAAACTTGATATTTGTCGATTTTTCGAAAATCTGTCGAGAAAATTCAAGTTTCATTAAAATCTGACAAGAATAGCGGATACGTTACATGAAGACCTGTGTAAATTTGTGTAATATCTTGATGAACTGTTCTTAGAGTGAGAAATACATCAGACAAAAGTTGTAGAAAAAATCATAACACAAAAAGTTTTTTTCCCCCGAAAATCGTGCCATTGGTGAGGTAATGTGGACAAATGTGGTACAGACAGACAGGCCACAAATGACAATATAATACGGCGCATGCGCTTTGTGTGCTGGACACCTAAGGCTACAGACACACACTCATACTATTTAATACTGCTTGCTTTTCAACGGCAACAGTGGTTATGCGAACGCGCCACGGTGGTACGTTATACGTACATTGCTTCTCTTGTTTAACTGTACGAGCAAAGTGTAGTTTCCTATTCCAATGTTGTTTTTCCTGTAATGGTTTAAGTAAGTTCCATGTGTAGTGATACTGATAGGGAAGGTACACATATCCCAACAAAAAACGAGTACTTCTGCTTGTACCAGATAAATCGAGTTTATAAGGGCAAATGCTTTGAGGTGAAATAGATATTTTTAAATGAAGGTACACACATCTTTGTGTGAGACTTAAGGTTCGCACGGCTGTGTATATTGATGTTATTGCCTTTCCGAATGTGACACCGTTGACCTATCAAAATCGGTGCAACCTAACTGCCTCTTCTTTTCGTTCTAAGATCTTATAGGCCGTGAGCTACTGTTAGTCTTGTTACATAAATACATTCAGAGACTGTCATGGTACCCTGGTTCGATCGCTGAATTCTCGTTAGAAGTGGGCGGTGGGCAGTGGGCTTAAAAACTGGGCAATGTTTCCGTGCTGTTGAAGGTGAAATGTGTCGAGAGACCATGCGCAGTGTGTCATGTTTATGCTTCTTACTGTTGACAGCCATATTTAGAGTCCAGTAGTGCCAGTTCGATGTAAATATTTATATGAAAAGAATTCGACAGACCAAAATGCAGTTGTGTTACCAGATTACGTTTATTAACGTGTGAATCGTCATTGTGTAGTTGCGCCCGGTAGCTACACTCCCAGCCATCGCCACTAGTCATGAGGTTTCGCTGCCACCATTAAATAACACGTTATGTGGGTTTACTTTGTATATTCTAACTAACTTTTACTAATAACATTACTCAATAAAAAAGAACAGCCAAATTGTACAATCAGGTGAATAAAAAATTTAAATCTACAGTGCGTATTCGAAACATTTGGAGTTAGTAACCACAATTTTATATTTCACAATTTGTTAACAAGGAAAGCTTGATCACCATCCCATTTTCTACAATTTCGTGTTTCACATCAAGTATAAATCTTGGAACGAAGTTCACAAAACAAATAATACATCACTCAAAAATTTTACTTTTCCTGTAGTTAGTACTGAAGAAGACTAAGCATGCTTACCTTGAATTAACAAGAGCAATAGTGCTAACTGCATTGTATTACTTTAAAGTTCCTTTCCCCATCCCCACACAGTAGTCCACTCAAAGATCCAAAAAAGAATGCCTTCTCAACTACAGCTATCTCCAAACCCACACACATACATATCACAAATCAGCACTTTCTTTTTCCACTTAGCAGCGTTTTGCAGTAACGTACTGTTGCTGAGTGAAGGATAGGTAATCCAGTCTTCCTGTTTGTCCAACTGAGGAAATGTTCTCAGCAACTTGCACTATCTGTACGAAAAGGTATTCCTCCAAGTGCAGCTGATTTCTAGTACGTATAACTGTAACGGCATAAAAATCAAAAATAAAATTTTGGGGCACTGCAATTGTGTTTACTGTAGCCTGTCGAGAAATATGTGCAGAACGTCACGGCGCAGGGCCCAACCGCACACTTCGCGCTTTCTGGTAGTATACGTTTGTTTCTGAATTTGCACAGTAACGCATCCCAAAGTTACACGTAATATTTAACCATCTCGCTGGAGAGGGTCGCAATTCGTGTAATAGCCCTTGTGAATCTGCATGTAAAATGTCGGTCTTTGGCCGATTTTAACCAATCTGATAGGCATGTGTGGTGATACGGTGTAGTACAGCTCACCACTCTGAACTTCCATACGCATTCTTTTTGTGGTTTTCTTAGTGTTATATGGGAAACGTAATAGGCGTTTTTTTTTAATTTTTCATTACGAAGGTATAAGAAACGCATTTCAGCTGCTTCATTTCTTGTTACTATGGACGGAAATGGCAGACTTTTGTTTTCGACTGAGGTTTGACTTCTGCTCTGTTTATGGGTATGTCCACGCATTTCTATGTCATGTTGTCCTCAGCCGGTCCAAGTATTACTATGTGAGAGATTCAGAAATAGCTCTGAATCGAAACGGACTAGAGAACATGGAATCCGTGTGGCTGCAAGATAGTTATGGTGTGATAAAAGGCTGGTGTTGAATAACATTTAAAAATGTAGTTTGTATGCTGTGAATATGGTTAGGCCTGTGTAGGGTGTGAGCGGGGTTTCCATGGCGACGAATGTTGCGTCACGTGAATCCTTTTGTTTCGCACGATTTTATTTGTTTCGGGAAGTACACTCCTGGGACAGCTGCAGGGGTATTGACCGATGCCTCTCATCATTAAAATAGAACGGCAGGGAAGAGTGGGCACTACTGTTGGAAGAAACAGTTTGTATATTGTCTTAAGGTGGTTCATATCCGTTGTGTTTTACATACTAAGATAAATACTAACTTACAATACGTCAGGCTGAACATATTTGGTCCTGAAAAGCAGATGGATGTAAGTCAGGTTTGATATTTGAGGTAAAACTTCGTATTTCGTATATGGTATGTGATTTGAGTTCTCTTTTAATTCTTGCTCCAGGCACAGTGGGGCAGTATGTGGACGTACAACCATGTGCATGAGAAAGGGCTTGAAATTCTAAGAAAAATGGTGTATTGCCTCAAATACGATAAAATTTTACTTAACACCCGCCTGTTTCTCAGGTCCAGGTATATCGTTTATACGTTCAAACAGCTGCATGTTTCGGCTGATCAGAAAACCATCATCTGACTGTACACATAAGAAGATAAAAAGTTAAATTTTATGCCTGCAATTTCTTTAGGTGTGATGTCACGATCTACACAATATTTTAATTCTACGGGCACGTATAAAACGTTGTAGTCGAACCCGGTTATAACGACATGGTTGATGCGATACCTCGTCTACAGCGTCAGGTATTCTGTGGTACCGATTAAGTCGTCACTGTTAACCGTAACGTTATACTCCTCGGTTAGAACAACGCTCGTTTATAACGATACAAAACATCCAATCCCTTTCATGACGTTATAACCGAGTTCGAGTGTATAAAATGTCACAGATATATATAAAAAAGATATAGTAGCACGTTTAGTTGTAGCTGTGTATCTTGTTTGCCGGGATCGTATCGGTCGTAGGAAGCAAGCGTCCACGTAGTTTAAGTAGCTGAATTCTTAGATAACCACCTAAATTGGAAGGAACATATTGATCAGATGATACCTAAATTAAGTGGAGCATGTTACGCAATTAGGTCGATGTTCCACGTCGGCAACATTAACGCACTCAAGTCAATTTATTTCACGTATTTTCACTCTATTGTAAAGTACGGGATAATTTTTGGGGGGAAATACTTCCAACAGCAGCAAGATATTTACATTACACAAGAAAATCATCAGAATTATGGTTGGTGCACATCCTAGAACTCCATGTAGAAATCTATTTAAAAAAACGGAGATTTTGCCTGTTCCATGCCTATATATATTTTTTCATTAATGAACTTCTTTGTTAATAACCAAGAAAATTTCCAAACAAATCCATCAGTACACACACAGTATTAGTACAAGCAATAAGCACCAGCTTCGTAGACCAATTGCCAACCTGTCATGCTTTCAGAAAAGTGCATTCTATTCTAGCATCACAATTTTCAACAGTTTACCACGTTGTCTCACAAATCTTAAGAATGAAAAGGCACAATTTAAAGTAGCACTAAGAAGATACTTAAATGCACACTGCTTTTACTCTGGAGATGAGTTTCTTATGTGTGCTGATAAACTGTAGTAATGGCCTCTAACACTGCACATAAAATGTTTAAAGTATTTTGCAACGTACATTTTTGTATGTTTATGACTTATTCCACATCCTGTTGTCTTGTGACAAAATTATGGATCCATGTTATGTACGTACGTACGTATGTATGTATGTATGTATGTATGTATGTACGTATGTATGTATGTATGTATGTATGTATGTACGTATGTATGTATGTATGTACGTATGTATGTATGTACTACGTATGTATGTATGTACTACGTATGTATGTATGTATGTATGTATGTATGTACGTATGTATGTATGTATGTATGTATGTATGTATGTATGTATGTATGTATTTATGTATGTATGTACGTATGTATGTATGTATGTATGTATGTACGTATGTATGTATGTATGTATGTATGAATGTACGTATGTACGTACGTACGTACGTATGTATGTATGTATGTATGTATGAATGTACGTATGTACGTACGTATGTATGTATGTATGTATGTATGTATGTAGAAGCAGCGTGTGTTATGTTTAGAATTCTACGCGTAGTAACCAGTAATTAGAGCTATATAAATTGTTCAGGCTCAGATGAATATTAAGCGGTCTTTATATTTTGTGGTGCTTGTTAATGGAGTGAATTAGGAGGCGTGGACATTCTGTTGTGTTGAGACATTCTTTATCACGAAAGGTAGCACTAGTGATATGAATTAAAAATTACATTTCGTAGTTACTAGTACTGCTGTTGTGATAGGTATATAAAGAATATCTGAACACGAGTATCCACATGTCATGATTCATTCAATTAACAAGCATCACAAAGTGCATCCCTCTAATTATAGGTTATTACACGTGGGATTCTAAATATATATACGTTGCTTCTGTGAATTCAGCTGTTTATACTATCTGCAAGCTTGTTTCTTGGCACTGATATGATTTCGGAGTACAAGATATACAGCTACAACCAAAAGTGCTAACCTGCATTTTATTTATAAATCATATCTGTAAAGTTTTATATATTTTGTATACTTGCTCGTAGAGTTAAAATATTGGAAAGATCTTGACCTAACAAAATTGCAGCCATAAAGTTTTACTTTTTATCTTGTTATGTGTACAGTCGGGTGGTGGTTTTCTGATTAGCCGACACTTGTAGCTGTTTGAACATATAACGAATATACAGTCGAACCCGGTTATAACATCATGAAAGGGACTGAATATTTTGTGTCGTTATAACCGAGTACTATGATGTTATGGTTAACAGTGAGGAATTAATTAGTACCACAGAATATCTGACGCTATAGACGAGGTGTCGTATAAACCGATATCGTTATAACGGGATTCGATTTATGTCGTTTTCGACGGATTTTTTTTTTTTAATTTTCATGTTTGTATATTGCTACAGAGGTTTGTCCCCCCCCCCCCCCTTGGTATTGGACCCAGCGCGGAGTCTGTTCCAGCAAAACTGTCATTTCCATCAGGAAGGTTCAGGTCTTGGGGGATGTCACACCGAATCGACTGCTAGCACGGCGTGACGTCCCTTGAATGCCTCAGTCGACGACACCACTGCAAGGACCTCGTATATCACTCGCCCCAATTTGTACGTGTATGTAGCCCGTGATTTCGTTTGACGACGCGAAAGATACAAGTGTGGGAATGTAACATGTCGTAGAGTAACCAGTGGACGGATGCTGTGCTTGTTAGGTGTTCGTTACGAAGCAAGAAAACGCCTCTTATTAACACCACGTCCGACCTTCCGTCTGTCTAACCTAAGTCATTCATTCTGTAGTCTGTACGACAGGTCCATAGCATCTTCTAAAGCGAGTTCTCCACAGGGTGCGATCTAGTGCTTTCTCTTTTAATTTCCAGTATCTACCGTCTTCCATAAGGTCATCCAGTAGCTGCTTAGGCCTTCTTCCTCGTCTTCCCGTCACTTCTGTTCTTCCCTCTTTCCTTCAATCACGTGTTTTAGAAGGCAGTTCCTACGCACGATGTGACCAATCCAGTTAGCCTTCCTTCTTTTTATTGTACGTAGGATATTCCTCTCCTCCTTGACTCTGTGTAATGCATTTCTCACACGATCGGTCCAACTGATCTTCTCCAACCGTCTCCAGCGTAACGTCTCAAAACTTTCGAGGTATTTCTGATCTACTTTCCGAAGTGTCCACGGTTCAGCACCATACAAAGCTATGCTCCAAATGTAGCACTTTACTAACCTAGTATCTGCAACTAAACCGATTTGCGGATTTTCATGAAATTCGGTATAGTAGGCGGTGATAGTTGTTGAGCAGGTGTGAGGTTCGTAACAGACCGTCTCAGTGGCAGCCCTTCTTTACTTAGGGATGTAAACCTAAGCAAAGGGTTGCATAAAAGTTCAGAAACGGTCGAGGTGCAAGGGTCGCTGCTATGCCCATCGTAACCTATTCTATTGTATTCCCTTGTTTTCTATTCTATTCTGTTCTATTCTATTCTATTCTGTTCTATTCTATTCTATTCTATTCTATTCTATTCTATTCTATTCTATTCTAACCTATTCTAATCTGCTCCGTTGTATGCCATTCTGTTCTGTTCTGTTCTGTTCTGTTCTGTCACTTTCCATTCTAGGGACATAAATGAATTGATACCCGCATTTCCCATATGACGTGACCGATTTGGGTGAAATTTGTTACAAAAAATGTTCACGTAATGTGGAGATGGAGCACTTTGGACTTTCGTGCAGATCGGTGTATTAAAATCCATACGTTACTTAGGGGCGGAAATTAAATTTTGCCTCTGTGGCTAGATTGTCCGTCTTGATTTGGCTAAAATTCACCGTAGAAGATCTACACTGAATGTCGTTGACGGGTTTTGGGTTTCGTGAAAATAAGCTGGGTGAAAGCCATATTTCCGTACGTTGTCTGATGTAGGTGTAATTCAGCATATGTGCACATAACGTTGTGAGCGTTTGTGAACTTCATGAAAATCGACGCCAGGAAGGCCGTCTGTTTTTATGGACACCAATAAAATTACGTTACGCGTTTACCGTGAAACCGTATTACGTTTTAAAACACACAATGCCTTGGTATGTATTATGACGTACGGTATTCGACGCCTATGCTGGCGGCATTATCGTTGCACCAGTCGTTCCATACTAATCTTCGTATTTAACCCTTTAAAGACGAAACGTATCTGTTTTATATAAGGACTCAGTGCGTACCGCGCTGTAAACACTCTCCACTTCGGTTATAAAAACAAGTCTCTTAATGTTTTATAAGGCAAAAGTTGCTGTTTGTTCTGAGATCCGTACAAAACACATAAACGCAATGTGGGCACCACGTAGAATTTTTTAATGTTAAACCTGGTGGTATGTAAAGTTACCGCTAGGCTTTAAAAGGTTAATGGTACTGTTATTAGATGGGCAAACGGGCGAAGCGTGAGAACCTGCAAACAAAGCAGTGTTTGCTGTTTCAGATACGGGGCATCGCTGGACAGGAAGAGTACTTTTGTACATTATTTTCGGTCTTAGGCACGGAGTTTCTTAAAACTAGGGAATTTAGTGACTAGCGTAGCAGGTGTTGACCCCGCAGTGGTACCGTGTGCGTTGTAGCGTGAGTCATGCGGCCTGTTTCCGGGTGCGTCGTAAGGTGCCTGACGTATTCGTGCCTGCTGTTCGTTCGACACGAGCCTGCTACGCCGCAGCGTGTGTACTACACGTTTGGTGCCAAGCTGGCATTGCGCGTGCCCGTCGCATGCCGCGATCGATCGCAGGTGGGGACACTCGAACAAAAGAAGGCAAACAGGGATAGAACAATTCATAGGCACCGTAAGTGTGCCAGCGAAGAACGATTGAAAACAGTAACAAAGTTTTGCCAGCAACGTGAACAGACTGAACAGCATCAGTAGCCACACAGTTCATTGTATGGTATTGATTTATGGCTCATTCAACGACGCCGTTTCGTAGTTAAGGAGTGTATGGCGTTAGGTGATGGGATGATGAATGAATAATTAATTGGAAATAATGCGGAAAGACGTGGTTGTGGTATATCTTCTTGGGGAATTAGCTCAGCGTTTGTGTGGAGGGCCTGAGGAAAACGAGTGGCTAATGTGGATAGCCGGTTTTGGGGCCGAGATCTGAACCCGGAACCTCACGAATACGAAGCAGTTGTGAGAGCCACTTGACTGTAACATTAATTGCATTCGTTCTGTTATAAACACATTGTACTTTACTCTGCAGGCGTGTAGGGGGAATGGAGGCAGAGCTTCACGCATTCTTAACCTCTACATTACATAGGTGTATGTGGTCACCGTCGCACTTCTCGATTTTCCCTGGTGGAAAGAACGCTCATTACCTGTTGGGCGGACACCAAAGTCATTCTGGACATGTTCCAGCTGAGAATTGAATCCTGGTCATATAAATCAGTGTTGCTCAGCCTTTTTGGCGTGGTAAGATCCATACAAAGTGTGTGTGTGCCCCCCCCCCTCCCCGCCCCCGATATTGTCTAAAATTGCTGACTTGTGAAGAACAGCCCATGTGTGAATATTTGAAGTTCAAATATTTACAACCAAGGAACGTACGTGAACGACCTTTGAACTTTGTTAAGTTAATGTAAAAATTCAGTACAAGAACTGTGTTTTTCCTGTCAGCAATGGTAATAAACCGAGATTATGTAAAACCTAAACGAGTAAACTTTATATTCTGCTGAGCAGAATCTACACTGTGTTGTACCATTATTACAGATAAACAGATTTTTTAAAGTATTCATTACAGTATCCTTCCTTCTGATGTGTGATAGAAAGACAGCAATAATATTTGTGGACACGCTAGCCAGCAACAAAACTGCGTGAACCACTGATGTAGACTAGCTCCATTTTACTTGCTGACGTATTCCTCGTCATATGTAGCTCATAGTTTAACCCTTTAAAGACGAAACGTATCCGTTTTATATAAGGACTCAGTGCGTACCGCGCTGTAAACACTCCACTTCGGTTATAAAAACCGATCTCTTAACGTTTTATAAGGCGAAAGTTGCCGTTTGTTCTGAGATCCGTACAAAACACATAAACGCAATGTGGGCACCACGTAGAATTTTTTAATGTTAAACCTGGTGGTACGTAAAGTTACCGCTAGGCTTTAAAAGGTTAAAGACGAAGCGTATCTGTTTTATATAAGGACTCAGTGCGTACCGCGCTGTAAACACTCTCCACTTCGGTTATAAAAACCAGTCT
>BLKM01000108.1:12372-70188 GCA_013340265.1 Coptotermes formosanus
TGTTGGTATTTGTTAATTATATGTCATGATCAGGCCTAGTACTTCATTTGTTGTTTGGACGTAGTGTGAGCATGGTGTTATGGAAGCTGTATATCTCAAGTTATGTTCCATTTTATGCATGCTTCATTGTTTGATGAATTCTTATTTCTTTCATCAGCAGGAAGCGACAAAAGATGGAAGGACAACAGAGAGGCAGGAGTTCGCGGTAACAGCAATTGAGGAAATGAAGGTGAGTTGAGGACATACAAAGATTGTCCAGTAATAATACAATTCCAATATTGCAGCGTTTTTTATTTATATATTCTTGGTATTGGCCTGATGACGGTTGCTAACAATAGCCACAACATGTAGATGACTTGTTAAATAGCAAAGTTGCCTTTTGACTGAGAAAACCTGCATTTTTGAAAATAATGTCATATACATCTCATTTTTAATAGAGTATGGTTTGTTGAGGTGATTTTAAAGGTAGTTATATACTGTTAGTCTTGTGACTGCAGTGTTTTTCCCAACTTAAGGACAGTGTATTATTTTGACCTCCGACAAAGAACTACAAGACACCATAAAAACAACCAACTACCACAAGAAAACTCCGGTAAAAATGATGGAGAATCAGACAACCTAAACATTCCTCACCCAAAGAGAATAACAGGGTATCAAAGAAGCAGGAGCACCAAACTATAACCACAACATCTCCACAGACAAGAAGAACAAAAAAACAAGAACTTCACAACATCCGCAAAGCAGAAAACCAACATATTCTGACGTGTCAGTAAAATACTTGGAAAACAAAAATTACACATATCACAATACTCTTGGAAAATACACTAATCCCAAAACTTAAATATTAACTCAATATATTTGCCAAAAAAAAATTTTAACATTCATTGTAAAGAGAAGGCTTTCTCTGATAAACAATTAGCTTGCATACATGTTTTTAACAACCATTGTTAATTTGAATAATTTGTGTTACTTGGAATAAGGCAAGGCCTGATGATGGCACCTTAGTGCCGAAACCGGGCGCATGTAAGATTTTTACCATCGAAACTTTCAATCCTTAATAAATAATTTGTTGGCTGTGAGACAGATCTATACTCATTAGTTAAGGACACTGATTTTATTGCCATTTGAGTGAATATTAAGGCTTGTTTGTTGGTGCTAGTGATTATGCTGCTTTGTGTGATGTTTATCTCAGATTGGTGTTTTGGTGACATGAACACACTGCATTTACCACTAGGCAAGGGAGATGCCAAAATTGAGGAACAAATTTTTATACATTTGCTGCAGTAGTATGCTCATATAGCATAGTTGTTGGGTCAGTGGTTCATTCTGCATAATTCACTGCGACTGAAATTTGTATTGTATGGTCCAGTATACTTAACACGTTGCACTTCGTGTGTTTGCATTTGTATGGAACACAGATAATGGTATTTGGCACTGAAACATCTTTTTCCTCGCTGTTCTGATACTCTGTGTGTTTCACCCAGCAGAAACGTTTGTGGTGTCAATTGTTGCACTGTAAATGTATGCAATCATGTATGTGATGTGACTGCATCAGCACTACCAGTCTGAATACACCAACTCCGTACGTCCGGAATGTCTCTGCCCTTGTCATCAGGGATAATGAGGACGGAGAGGGTCCTTGAAACATTGGTTTACTCACCATTAAGCAATCTGATGTGGCTGCTAGCCTGAGAACATTTTATTCTACTTATAGTTAGTTCGTGTACAAACTTGCAAGAGTTTTGGGGGACACAACTGTTGTGAGTGAAGCGTAAATTAATTAATTACTTTGTTTTTACACTCAGCTCCTTACCAAAGATCCAGGACATTTGGGTGCTCAAGGCATGGCTGGTGACAAAAAAGCACCCATTTTATTTCCTGTCATGATCATTTGTCAATAAAATTACACTTTGAAGGGGGAAGTAACAGTCTTATAACAAGCACGCTTTTGTTAAATGGCAAGGCTTTAATATGGATTCTCAATATGTGCATAGGTACAGATGTACGTAGGTAGGTTGTGTATTAAGGAAGTGTATTTTCTTTGGTCTGAGAATTCATACTGTTCTGAAGCATAAAATACATTATCAGTATTGATCAGCAACCACATTTTACCCAGGCTGCCTGAAATATTTTTGACTTCTTCTGGAATCAGGTGTCATATGTAAGCTTATTTTAAATTGAAATCATATATGCAGGTCTACGAACGATTAGTTGTCTGCCATATTTGTTTCTTAATGTACAGCCCTGTGGAAACTTCTTCAGTGACACATTACAGGAATGGATATGAGTAACATTCTATATTGAAAATTAAAGAGGAGGAACTTAAATCATTATTCTGAATAATTCATACAAGTTAGTGTTAAAAGTGATGATAGCTGTCTTCTGTGGTGTAATGTTGTGCAGCTTGGTTGGTCAGGGCCAGTGTCTCCTCTGCATGGCCAGTGCAAATTTGCAGCTGTAGAGTTCAGTGGTATTAATAACCTGATACTGGGCATTTTGACCATCTCACTGCATGACAGGTACGCTTGATTTTAGGTTCCAGAGGGTTGCAGGAAGTAACGTTTGCATTACACATTTGTTTTTCTTGTTACAGGTCACTGATGATGTTAAAGAAGAAGCTACCCCTGCGGCTGAAATCCCACAAACCGGGATGCCTTCTGGGATTTTATTTGTAAACTGTGGTCCAGGAGAGTGTCAGGTGAATAGGAGGTGAGTGGATTGTAATCTGTAACAGCCACTATCTCTCATATTAGTCATAGCATGTTCCCATGAACACTGCCTCAATTTAGTTGCCCTGGCAACAAGTGCACTGCTGCTGATGTGAGATGACTGCTTACGTATTGTGACAATGATGTTATGATCACAGCATGGCTGCATAATGCTCTAGATTCAGACCAAATGCAGCACTGAAGGTTTTTTGCTCCAGCATTTATCTCTGTAAAGTCAGAAGTCCTTGTATAATCCATGAATGTTGTGTCAGCAGTTTATTGATTGTTGTTGCAGGATTTACTGAGTACCTTCTAAATCTGTTTTTTAACTTCAGAGTAATTGCATTGCCCAATGTCACGTAACTGATTACATGAAATACACATGAACCCCACACTCTGAAAGCTAGATGCACTTATTTTTGAAAGCATTACAAAATTTCCTTTTCCTACATCTGAATGTACTGTCCCATTCACATTTGTTTTAAGAATTACAATGTACACATATTGTTATTACTTTCATGCTGAATTAAACCGTTCCAAAATGTTTACATGGAGAAGCAGAAATCAGCGTGATGCAAAACCAGACATAATTCACTTCCATGCTCACTACAAAGTATGAAGTTAGAGCGATGTTTAACAGGTCTGATGAAATTTGTTATTAGATATTTCTCCTTCATGTTTTACTTTCAATGAAAATTGTACGCTTCAGTCTATCATATGCCTTTACTGAATGTCAGAAAGACACTGTACATGCTGTGCAGTCCAGCACATTTGTGTCATCCTCAGGCAAGTGGCCAGGATTATTGACAATGCTGGGTGTCAGTGTTGTTCTCAAAAATGGTTACTAACAATTAAAACTGTACAATGGACTTATTCAAGTTGGATTTTTCCTGAAAATTATGTGAAGGAACTGTGGAAAAATTGTTCTATTTTATCTCAGAATTCAATCGTAAATTTCTGTAGGACTTAATGTGCATTAGTGGATTAATTATTTGGCAATCCTGTTGTGTCTTTTATAATGTTTACATAAGCATATGCATGCTCACAAGAACACAGCTCTTGTAACTTGACCACAATAACCCCCTTGTTGCATATATTGGCAGTGTACTGTTAGTTGATATCCCAATACGTCTTCTTAATTTTGTTAAGTCTGTATTTCCATTGCATATTATTTTGTGAGGTTGTGGTGGTGTGTGGGTGTAGTGCTATACTAATCCAGTGAATTGCTGTCCTGCATTATATATGGGAGGGTCCCAAGTTTAAATATTGTCGTGGCGACTAGCTGTCTTGACTGAGGCGTATCATAGTCTTCCCAGCTCCCTCCAGTCAAATGTTGGAACACAACAGTGGCACATTTTTTACATTAACTTAAATGCTTGGTTAAACTCTGTTTACCCAGATACTTGCCGATTATGAAGTACTGTTATTTGATGAACAGTTAAATCTGAAGGAAGTTTAATATGTTATATACTGTTGATAACAAGGTACGACACAAGTCATATGTCACTGTCCAATTTAACCATAATTGAACATGTTACTAATTCACATCCAACTCGTAATGTTCCAACCTCTGTTAGGTATCAAAGACAGAGAAAGCAGGAATTCCACAGCATTAAGCTAGGGTTTAACACAGACAAATGGCGCATAGAGAGAAAAATAACACCCTCGGATAACAGGAAAATTCAACATACATTATTGTAATGGGTAATGGGGCAGTAACACTAGTTTTAAAAATGTGTTGCGGGCAACTGCAGCACTGTGGGCTGAAACATACATAAGGGGACAAAAGTACCACATGTTTATAATATCTGCAAATTGTAAAACGTTACTGGTAGCCACTGAGTAGGAGGCTGTAACAACTGCTGTAACATGCACGGTCAAGGAGGAGGATGTGATGAGGACATACGGAAATGTGGAATACAAAATTTTGTTCAGAGCATTTAAAGGTTACATACCATTTGGGTAATCTAGCACAAACTGAAGGGTAGTTATTGTAATGGAGCTTAAAGAAACAGCATGTGGGGTCTGAAGAGAATCTTGTTAGTTCAGGAGAGCATAAAGTGATGGTGCTTGTGAACAGGATAACGAATGTTTGGTTTCCACAAAGTGTGAGGAAATTATAGACCAGGTGAATGACTGTTGGCTTTTCAAGAAGTACTGTGTTTCAGAGAGTTAGTTTGTCCTTATAACTGTACTACTGTAAATCAGAATAAGAAACTAAAATTTCTCTTCTGTCAATTTTGTTTCAGCTGTCAAACAGAATGTAAGCCATCTGATTCAGTGTGGCAGAAGATTGCCTCCATCGCGGTAAGTGAACGCACAGACTGATATTTGAATAGCGTTTATTCCTTGTCATTAATCACAGAAGATAATACCTATGACAACGTAGACCTAGAAATATGAGCAACAGTGAGGTAGAATTTTATTTCTATACAAATTCCTTGTTATCAAATTGTATTTATTAACGTCTAAGGAAATAATTTCAAAGGTGAGGTGTGTTTTGGGTGTGATATTAATTGTGATTTCTGTCTTACATTGCAGGTTGGAGTGTTGCTGGGTATTTCAGCCACAGTACTGATCGGACTCAGTGACACAGGTATGTAATATTTTAGGTCAGCAAGTCAGTGCTGAGTGCCTGACTAAATTACCTAGTTGGATCACACAACAGCAGTACTATTGTGAATGTATGTTAACAAGAGATTTGAATGTTCTGGTCTGGCTAGTAATCATAACATGCGGAATGCACCAGAATATTTGTGCTGCTTGGAATCAGTTGGGTGCATTGTTGAACTTTAATTTCTTAGCTTCAGGCCACAGGGGTGGGTAGCTTCATCACACGACTAGAGACCCCCAAAAATGTGAACTCCCATGGTCGTGAAAAAGAAAGACATTGTGATGCTGTTGATGCTGGCAGGTGGTGAGGGTGCATTTCTGCATAACTAGGCTTCTATACAAGGGTGTGGATGAACTGCTAGGAGTTTGTTTTGCAACAGTACAGTCCTGCACTGGTGTGGAGCAACTGGTGTGTCTTTACCCACTCACATTCTATTGCTGAAGTTAAGAATATGTGGAACCATGCCTTCACTCCACCATATGGGTTCAGTATGTGGTGCGCTCAAACACAGGGACAACTGTACCTTTACCTTTATGCCAAAAATAATCTTAGAATTTGTTACACTCAATGTCAACGTTCATAGCGATAACAAGTCCTTACCTGAGATTTGCAGTTCTCAGTGATGAGTGTACAGATTGTGATAACCTGGGATACAGTGGTGTAGTGCAGTTGAGAGGCAGAGCCAGTGCTTCAGAGGAACATGTTGCCTCAATCATAGTTCTCTGCTCTAATGTTAAAAAAGCAGATTCCCCTGAAATGCTGGTACTTGCCTGCCAGACTGCAGTGTCACATCATATAGAACCATACTGTTAATGTCTGTAAATGTTTGTTGTCCCAGTCCTTAGTAACACTGAAACAATGATATGTTTTATAGAATTCGATATGACAATGAAAATGGCTTTCCTGCTGGGGGAAGCTAGTAGTCAGTGTTTTATGCCTCTTATGTAGATCGTCCTTTCATTGTCTTATAAACAAGAGCCACCCAATGAGCCAGGCCATCACAGTCCACACAGTTAAACACTGTTTCTTCAACATCCACGTAATATTTTTCTTACATATCTGCCAAGGCTTCCCAAATAATTATTCCCATTTAAACTAACATAGCATTATTCTGTTTCTGTTGCAGAAATGGTGATCGAGTTTTGCTGAATGAAGATGAAGATACATGGTAATGTTTAGAAGATGTGGGTGGCCAGAGCGTAGTGCTGATGTAATGCTGTGAAATGCAGGAGTGTGCCCATACCTCTCCTTACTTACCATCCTCTTGCTTCTTTTCCCTGCCTAGGCCAGTCATACTCTGTCATGGATCCTGTTTCAACAATCCTAGGAAATTCTACTGGGATTAGTTTCTAAATTTGGTTTTAAACCTCGTGGCATACGGTACATTCTGTTTCATTTCTTTAGTCATACAGTAGCATGCACGATTCCACTTTTTGTTATAAATGGGGCAGTTTGCGTAAGTAACTGTTTCTTTCCATTAAATGTGAAATAGGGCACCAGTTGTGAGCCTAATGTTTTTTATGTAAGTAAGTGTGCCTTATTATATTATGTTAAATGCTTACGCTTTATTTACGTTTCTTGTCACTTGTATCATCTTGCACCCCTCCAAGCTTCTGCATGAAATAAAGAGAAGGTGGGCTGAGGGGCATTGTGCAAGTGAGGGACCATGCTTCACCACCAACTGACTTTGACCCCAGCGTCCCCTCCCCTTACCTTCTAATTTCATGTGAAACTTTGCGGGATGCTCACTGAAAAGTGACAAGGTACATACAGAAAGTTTAACCATACGATGTGGCACATATGGTACACATACATAAATATTTCTGGTCCAAATGTCACAGTAATTTGCACTCACTGCCCAAACTCACATTATTTAAACTCACTGCCTACTAAAATAATTCCAAAACTAACAATAATAAAAAACCTGCGTGCCATCGTACAACAAAATGGTCCAAAAACAACTTCAGAAACTAACCCAAATGGAATTCCCCTTAATGTTTCTCAAAACAGATTCCACACCATAGTAAAGATAAAAGAACAATGGCCAGCCTGGGAAGGGAAAGGAGGGGAATGGGCCTAAGCAGGGAGAGGTAGGTATCTACGCAGAAAGTCTAGAATGTTCCAAAATAATTGTGCCAGCAACCTGTCTCAAGAATTCCAAAATCCTTGCTCCAGCACAAAGTATTACCCCCTGCAAGGACCTTTCTACCAGGCACCACAACTAACTAACTAACTCCATGGAGCAGAGGCCTTCTTGAGAAGCTAACAGTTTCTCAGCTAGTCAAGAAATTCCCCGCATTTTATGGAACCCGAAGGTTCATTACCGCATTCACAAGAGCCCGCCACCTGTCCCTATCCTGAGCCAGATCAATCCAGTTCATGTCCTCCCATCCCACTTCCCGAATATCCATCTTAATATTATCCTCCCATCTACGCCTGGGTCTCCCAAGTGGTCGCCTTCCCTCGGGTCTCCCCACCAAAATCCGGCATGCACCTCTCTCCTCCCCCATACGTGCCACATGCCCCGCCCATCTCAGTCTTCTCGATTTGATTACCCGAATAATATTTGGTGATGAGTACAGGTCATTAAGTTCCTCGTTATGTAGTCTTCTCCACTCCCCTGTCGCCTCGTCCCTCTTAGGCCCAAATATCCTCCTCAGCACCCTATTCTCGAACACCCTCAGTCTTTGTTCCTCCCTCAGTGTGAGAGACCAAGTTTCGCATCCATACAGAACAACAGGTAAAATTATAGTTCTGTATACCCTAATCTTTGTGTTTTTGGATAGCAACCTGGAAGACAAAAGATTCTGCACCGAATGATAGCAAGCATTCCCCGACTTCAATCTGCTCTTAATTTCTTCATGAATGGAGTTTCGATTCGTTAGGGTTGCTCCCAAATATTTGAATTCTTCCACCCTTTCAAAGGATTTATTATCTATATTTATGTTGTGATTGTGTCCTGCATTCTGATTTCGAGACATGACCATGTACTTAGTTTTCTCAGAATTTACTTCTAGACCAATCTCCTTACTAGCAATAATTAAATCTTCTGCATTTTTCTTTATGCTATGTACGCTTCCGCCCAATATATTAACATCATCAGCATAAACCAGAAGCTGATGTGTACCATTCAATTTCAAGCCCTCCTGGTTTGCCTGAACCCTCCTAATGGCATATTCTAAAGCAAAGTTGAAAAGCAATGGCGACAGAGCATCTCCTTGTTTCAAGCCATTCTTAATAGGGAACGTGTCAGACAGATGTTTGCCTACCCGAACTCTGCTATATGTTTCACTTAGGCACATTTTTATTAACCTTACTAGTTTCATGGGGATACCGAACTCAATGAGAATATTATACAAGACCTCCCTCCTAACTGAATCATAGGCTTTCTTGAAGTCTATAAATAGCTGATGCACTGCCTCATTGTATTCCCATTTTTTCTCAAGTATTTGACGAATGCTGAATATATGATCAGTGGTTGACCTGTTACGTCGAAATCCACACTGATGATCCCCAATAATTTCCTCTGCATATGGAGTTAACCTTGACAAAAGGATGTTGGATAGAATTTTGTACGTAGTCGACAAAAGTGATATGCCTCGATAGTTATTGCAATCTGTCTTATCACCCTTCTTATACATAGGCACAATGACCGACTCCTTCCATTCCTCAGGCAATTCCTCCTTATTCCAAATAGAAATAATAAGTTTATGGATTTCAGACCGAATAATCCTACCCCCTGCTTTAATCAATTCTGCTGGAATCTGATCAATACCTGGTGATTTGTGGCTTTTTAGTCTTCCAATAGCCAACCAGGCACCACATTCCCAACCTTTCTCACTGGCAATAATTCAGCACTACCCTTTGCTGTTCACCCACCACTTGAACATTACCATGTAAGGGGTGTTTTCTTTCCTGATTAACTGAAAGTGCCCGCCGAACACTCCAGTAGCATTGCATCACATGCTGCATCATGGTGAGTTTAACAGTCAACGATGGGAACTTGACAAACGATCACAGTGATAACAACATTTAGAAAGTGTAACAAAAACTCGCCATTGCTACAGCTGATGAAGTCATTGCCCTCCTGACCGAATGCAGTCAGTATACTTGTGGAACACATTATTAACTCTCTAGAATTCTTCAGAGATTGTTCACATCTCACAGCAACTGTTATTTCTTAATTTTATAATAAAAGACACAGTCCAACACACCACTATATGCATTTTTGTTTTAACAAACTATAACATTATTTATGTACGCGTGCTGTACTACTACACGTTTCGGCTCAGCTCAGCCATCATCAAATACACGTACATAGCAATAAAACACAGACCATTTGTTGTATAATGTAAAAACATTAGTGAGATCTCACTAATAGATTGTGTACAGCTGTAAAAAGACCCAGACAAAACTACAGTCAAAGATAAGCATTTATCTATAAATAGTTCTTCCCCCAAATTATATTATTATGACAAGTTACGGGGTTAATTGTAGATGTTAAAGGTGATTCATTCTCGTTTTTGTATTTTTGGCGGTGAGTCCAACTATTATCGCTGCAATAGGTGATGCAAAGTCGAAGTTCTATAGGAAGAGTCAGGAGTCATGAAGTAGCTCAGCTGTATGCCTCGAATCATAATTGGTCAATGTAGGCTTTTTAGGGTTATGTTTTTGTATGCTGCATGACCTCAAGAGCATAACTGTGGAGCAGCCTATAACGAAAAGTTGTGTAAAAACTGTGTATTCGTAAGTTAATATATTTAAGACAACTGTATGAGAATATATGTAAAATGTATTCGTAAGTTAATATATATAAGACGACTGTATGGGAATATATGTAAAATTATGGTACTTACACAATATATTTTACTTAGAAGGTTTCTGTAAGTACTATAATTTTACATATATTCCCATACCGTTGTCTTAAATATTTTAACTTATGAATACATGCATTTTGTTTAGCTTTTCGTTACAGGCTGTTCCACAGTTATCCTCATGAGGTCGTGCAGCATATAAAAACATAACTGTGGGAACATCCCCACAAATGCAAAACGGCCCTTTCCGCGCAGTACAGCGGTAGTCGGTCTCCCCACCACTGCAACAAGCTCTTCACGCCAGCCAATCCCAGACGGGCAGCCCAGCGACGGCCACGTATAAAAGGCAACATTTCCAGCCAAAAGTTGTGCGATTGTCTGGTACTGGCAGTGGTCTGGTGCGCTTTGCAAGGAGTAAGTTCTGGAGTAAGTTTCTTAAGCGGGCGCTCACATACTGTTGTCGGTTGGAGTACTCACTGCTCCCGAGGAGTAATCCTGTTTGCTGCTGCTTCTCTGGTCCTTCAGTGGGTACAAGGGAGTAGCAGTTGAGGAGTACGGTCCCCCTGCTCTCGGCGCAATGCTGAAGCAGGAGGAATTAGCCTTTGTTAAGGCTATTTCGACGATGGAGCTTTCCCCAGCTCTCCTCCGAGAGCTGCGTAAAGCGATGGCTGCGCGAAAGCGGAGCAGGGCCGGTGCGCCTAGCAAGGCCAAACCACCCAGTGTGGTCGCCTCCAAGCGCCATCCTACGGGATCTAGTGCCGCGAGTATGGTTCAAGCGTCCGGCAAGCCGCTGCAGAGCCCGGCGGCAAAGAGGAAGGCCGAAGAGCTTTCAAGCTCAGACGGCTCATCGGGGCCTGCGATTAGACGCCCGGCGCCTAACCCACTTGACGGGTCGTCCGCACCGGGCACTTCTGGGGAGGCGGCTGCTTCTTGCAAGCCACTTCCCGGCAAAGATGGGCCAGGCTACGCAGCGGTAGTTGCTGGGTACGCTAACCCGCAGCAGTCAGGTGGGCCGTCCAAGCCCTCAGCCAAGGACTCGGATACCCCCGAGACCGCTGTCTCCTCTGAGGCAGCCTCTAGGCGCATGTCTACTGACATCTCCGGGCCTCTGGATGGCATGCCAGCTGGCACCACCCTGACTGCTAAGGACGCTCCCACCGGCGAGCGACCCAACAAGACGCCAATCTTTGTTTCAGGAGTCTCTGATACTCGCGGCTTCCTTACCTGGCTAAGGACGCAGTGCCCCAGCAGTCTCTCGGCCCAGCTGAAGGCCGAGAAACTGATGATTGTCCCAAGGACAGCTGACGGCTTTCGGGCCACGGTGAGTGCCCTCCGATCCCTCGATGGCAGCAAAGGTGTGAGTTTTCACACTTTCTCCCTCCCCGAGGATCGGCAGGTACGTCTCCTCATCAAGAATCTTGGCAGGCAAATGCCAGAGAACGTCGTCCGTGAGGAGCTGGAAGCCCTGGGCATATGTGTCCAGGGAGTGATGCAGCTCCGCTCTGGGCGCCGTGATCTGGACGCCTCCAAAGATCGGCCCCTGACCCCGCACTTTATCGTGTCGGTGGCACGAGGACCGGGGGTTCAGAAGGTTCGCTCCTTGTCTGTCCAACGGTTTACCGAACAGGGCTCTGAAGCACCTTCCTCAGCGGGCTATAAGCCTCCTCGTAGCGATATTCAACGCAGCGCTCCTAGCGCAGTACTTCCCACCAGTATGGAAACACGCCCAGTATGGAAACACGCCCGCGTGATTTCCATCCTGAAACCTGGGAAGGACCCGTCACTACCCTCGTCGTATCGGCCTATTAGTCTGCTAGACACGATTGGCAAACTGTTCGAAAAGATCTTACTTAGTAGGATCCTAAGCGAAGTAAGCGGGCGCGGGTTACTGCGTGATGAGCAGTTTGGATTCAGACCCAAACATAGCACGACTCTTCAGCTGGCCCGCCTCGTTGAGAGAGTGACTAGGAACTTCGGCGAGAAGAGACTGACAGGAGCGATTTTCCTCGACGTGGCAAAAGCCTTCGATACCGTTTGGGTCGATGGTCTCCTTTTCAAGTTAACCGCCCTAAATTTCCCCTCCTATCTTGTTAAAATAATATCCTCGTATCTCCATAACCGGACGTTCGAGGCAGCTTTCCTAACCGCCACATCCACCCGTCGTCACATGCGCGCTGGAGTAGCGCAGGGCGGACTAGTCTCCCCTGTGCTCTTCAGTCTGTATGTTAACGACATGCCTGTGCCTTCCCGCCACGTCGAGCTGGCCCTGTACGCGGACGATACGGCAATTATAGCCACGTCACGCAAGTCAGCGCTGCTCATCAGGTACTTAGAAACTTATCTGAGTGACCTAGAGCGGTGGCTGAGAGAATGGAGAATCGCCATTAACGTCTCAAAGAGCAATCCGATGCTCTTTGCTAAGGCCGCCTGGCGAATTCCCCGACCTCGACCGGTTCAGTTCCTAGGACAGCCAATCGAATGGGTCGATACAGCCCGTTACTTGGGAGTGACTCTAGATTCACACCTGACCTGGCGGTCTCATATCGTACAGGTCAGAAAGAAAGCCTCCCAGCGACTGGGTGTGCTTGGCTGTCTCCTAAACAGGAGAAGCGGCCTCTCCATCAGGAACGGAGTTCTGCTGTATAAGCAGCTCATCCGCCCAATGATGGACTATGCGTGTCCCATCTGGAGGTGCGCAGCTCGCAGCTACGTTGAGCAGCTGCAGGCTCTCCAGTCCAAGTGTCTTCGCATTGCTACTGGTGCACCGTGGTACATCAGTAGCAGGCAGATTCACGAGGACCTTGGGGTGCCGTTCTTTGAAGAACACACCAGAGCCCTAACCGAGAGTTACGACTCAAAGTTAGCTGGTGTGGGGAACCCCTTAGTTCGGCAACTCGGCAGATATTTACGCTGACCGAGGGCCGACGGAAGCTGCCGGATGCGCAAGCTAAGGGATTAGCTGACTAGTCGAGGCCGCATGCAAAATGGCGGACAAGTTGACGTCGAAACGTGCTAGCTATTCACTAGCTGAGCGCATTTCGGTCGCCCTGACTGAGGTTTTACCGCGATTTTCCTCAGTTGTAAGGTAAATGCCAGGGTGAAATTAGAAAAGTCGGGGCACGGCCCGCGAAACCCCCCTCCCCGCGGGCACGGCGGCTTCACCAAAGTGCCCACTTCCAATACATTACGTGATTTGCCACCCTGGGTTCAACTCCCAGACATCCATCCAACCAAAGTTCCCCCTCCCCTCAGATAGGAAGTCTATGTGCTCCCAGAGCCGTAGCCTTTAGCGTACCAAGTCCCGGTCGCGAATCAGGACTATAAACAGTTAGCGTAAGCAAGTCCCCGTTATAGAGTAAGGTGTCTGTTTTAGAGCCCAGCGATGCGAAAACGCAGGAATGGCTACTCAGACAAAGGGACGTCGCCTTGCGCTTCGCGCAAGTCTCCGCCCTTAGTTAGCTCTTTGGTTGGTTGGAAAGTTGTGCATTCCAGTATTCCGCATCCAGCGTTCAATATCAAGACTCAACGTGCTAGGAGCCTCCACGATCGGCTCCCGAGCATCATTCGCCACTCGGCCCGTTAGCAGCATCTACCGCTCGCATCCTGCGGAACGCGCCGCAGTGTCTACCAGCACACGCTGCTCGGCACCACAGAGCTGTCCCAGGCTCTCCACCGCGCAACCGGCTGACACTGTACACAACTCTCTCTCACTGCACTGCTTCAGTGAGTCCGTTTCTTCACAGGAGTAACTTTGTCGGACCTCACTAACGCGGCCCTTAGCCGCCACAATACCAAAGGGGAAACACTTGTAAATACGTCCGACACGGACAATTGTATATAGCAATAACCTGCACATATCGACGAGAATAAAGACTGACGTTAATGTGTTTACTGTTGTTGTGATTTCACAGTAGCAGCATACAGTAACCCACATTATTGGTGACGCCCGACGTGATCTGACGACAGACAAAATGACCGAACCTGCTGACGACTCACTGGGAGCTACACTATACCGAGTGGCTGTACGACTGCCACCCTTCTGGCCCGACCGCCCAGCCCTCTGGTTCGCGCAAGCTGAGGCGCAGTTTGATCTAGCAGGCATCACACACCAGAGGACGAAATTCAACTACGTGGTGTCCCAGCTCCACCAACAGCACGCCGCCGAGGTGGAAGACATAATAACAGCCCCACCGGAGCACGAGCCATACGACCGGCTAAAAGCCGAGCTGGTCCGCCGACTATCCACCTCACGCGAACAGCGCGTGAGGCAACTTCTGTCTCACGAGGAGATGGGAGACAGGAAGCCATCGCAGTTCCTCCGCCACTTAAAGGGAGTCGCGCCAGACGTCCCAGACGACTTTTTGCGCACGATCTGGGCCAGCCGTCTCCCACAACACGTCCAGGCCATACTTGCGGGCCACACCGAGGGCAGCCTGGACTCCTCTTCGCACCTAGCTGACAGGATTTGCGAGGTCGCGCCGCTGCCCACCACAGCTAGTGTCTCACCGCCCACTGCCGACAACGCCAGCGCATTGCTGGAACGTATTGAGGAGCTCTCCCGCCAGGTGGCCTCGTTACGTGCGACCCACGCACGCAGACGCCCCCGCTCGAGCGACAACCACCGCAGCACCACCCCTGGCAACTCGCCCACCCGGCACGACATCTGCTGGTACCACAGACGTTTCGGGGACGACGCACGAAAGTGCAGTCCGCCATGTTCCCGCCAGCAGTCGTTGAGGGCGGCAAACGTCTGCACCACGGCTTCAGACCGCCTCTTCGTAACAGACCGGGTGCACAAGCAGCGCTATCTGGTGGACACCGGTTCTGATCTGTGCGTCTTCCCGCGTAAGCTCAAGACTGACGTTAATGTGTTTACTGTTGTTGTGATTTCACAGTAGCAGCATACAGTAACCCACATAACCCTAAAAAACCTACACTGACCAATTATGATTGGAGGCATACAGCTGAGCTACTCCATAACACCCGATTCTTCCTATAGAACTTGGACTTTGCATCACCTATTGCGGCGATAATATTTGGAATCACCACCAAAAATACAAAAAATGAGAACGATTCACCTTTAACATCTATAATTAACCTGTGCAACTTCTCATCATAATATAATTTGGGAGAAAATCGATTTATAGATAAATGCTTATGTCTAACTCTAGTTTTATCTGGGCGTTTTTACAGTTTTACACAATCTATGAGTGAGATGTCACCAATATTTTTATATCACGCTATCAAAGATCTGTTTTATTGATATGTGCATGTACCTGATGATGGGTCAGCTGAGCTGAAACATGTAGTAGTATAGCACATATACATAAATAATGTTATAATGTGCTAACATTAAAAGACACACACACACACATAGTGGTGTGTTGGACTGTGTTTTTGGTTATATAATTTGAGTGACATTAACACATCCAGGTGACCCAACTCAAGATTTCTTTCTTTTGATCATTCCTTTCTTCTACATTTGTTTCGTCTTCTTCTTTGTCAAACCCTTGCCCTCATCACTTCTTTTTGTTACAGTTTGATGTCTCCCTATCATTTCCATCCATATCTTTACTCCTTTCTTCCTTTCTTTCTTTTGTTCATTCCTTTCTTCTACATTTGTTTCTTCTTTCCTTTGACTAATCCTTTCCCTCATCATTTGTCTAACCCTCAGTCTCCTCAGTACGCCTGAATTTCTGCTTGCTGGCTGAGCCTGACACCTGCAGGAAGTTCGTAAAACCACCGACACGAATGACTCGGATATGACAAGGCATCGCTGGATCGTCAGTTTCCACATTCTGAAGAACTCGGACTTCAGCAATTCCAGCTCCCTACGGATGCTTTTACAGTCACACAAGGCTCTGTGCATCAGTGGAGGGCTTGGTGTGTTTGTTGGATCGGTGGCAATGTGAGCCATAGTTAAGGGAGGGATTGGTACAGGTGCATTTATGGGACATCGGATGGCTCAGCGGGCCATAATGGTATAACAGAAAATTTTGTGCTGAGATCTGCGCTCTTCTGGGGTATAATGCAGGGTCAAGTGGTAACCCTTACTGACATTTCGGGACAACGTATCAGTCGCATCTTCAAGGTTCAAGAAGTCCAAGGAGTGTAGAAAGCCAGCAAGGGAAACATGGGGTTTATGAAGGGAGAGGCGTGGGCGGGAATGGGAAATGACGATGCACCCACATGGGAGAAGGAAAAGGCCAAGTTTGTGACCCCTTCCCTCTCCCATGCGGGTGCATCATCATTGGTTATTCCCATCCATGCCTCTCCCTACATAAACACCATGTTTCCCGTGCTGGCCTTCTACTCTTCTTGGACCTCTTGACCCTTGAAGATGGGACCAATATTTTGTCCTGAAACGTCAGTAAAGGATTACCACTAGACACTGCATTATACCCGAGAAGAGCGCAGATCTGATCAGCATCGTGGCAGAAGCTTGAAATCACGGAAATTTTGTGTTGTTTATACCGTGCTTTGTCGATAATGAAATCATAATATTTATTCAAACGAAAAGTACTATACTGTTCCCAGATATTTTATATCACAATATTTTTTTACCACTCCTCTGTGTTTCAGTCCCTTATGGGATCATCATTATGGTTTCACATTAAAGTAGTACTTAACAGAACTGAACTAGCAATCCATATACACATTAAAAAGATGTAAGAAGTCAATTAGTTAAATTGTAGGCATTTCTTATGTAATGGATCCTGGTATACTGGAAATTAATGTTAAAAACATTAAATTAATTCAAATATAAACATGAATACACATTTAAAATACTTAAATGTACAAAATATACTTAAAGACTTAGATCACAGAACAATAGTTGCGGTAACTAATATAGTACGTACCTACGTTTTGGAGACTGCCTACATATGTAACGGAGGACAAAGCAGTACTAAATCTTGGTAGGTTGGGTCGACTGCATTTGGATGTAGGTAATGTGTAAGCATGACATAATTGGAGGTCTTAAATAAGTTAGTAAAGTGGACCAAAGCAGACGCAGGAGTAGGGGCAGCCATCGCCGCAGGCAACCAAGAAAAAGGAATCTGAGCTCTCCTATTAATAGCTGCCAAAACAACAAGAAAAGAGATCAGCTCCATTTCAACAGAGCCCCCAAATAATAAACAAATCAGGTCACTGATGTGTTTCAAAGAAGGAGCTGACCCTGCGGCTGAAGTGCCATCAACCACGATGCCTTCTGAGGTTTTATTTTTAAACAATGGTCCAGGACAATGTCAGGCGAATAGGAGGTGAGTGAACTGTGATCTGTAACAGCCACTATCTCTCATATTAGTCACAGCATGTTCCCATGAATACTGCCTCAATTTAGTTGCCCTGGCAACAAGTGCACTGCTGTTGCTGTGAGATGGCTGCTTACGTATTGTGACAATGATGTTATGATCACAGTATGGCTGCATAATGCTCTAGATTCAGACCAAATGCAGCACTGAAGGTTTTTTGCACCAGCATGTACCTCAGTAAAGTCAGAAGTCCTTGTATAATCCATGAATGTTGTGTCTGCAGTTTATTGATTGTTGTTGCGGGATTTAGTGAGTACCTTCTAAATCTGTTCTTTAACTTCAGAGTAATTGCATTGCCCAATGTCACGTAACGGATTACATGAAATACACATGAACCCCACACTCTGAAGAGCTAGATGCACTTATTTTTGAAAGCATTACAAAATTTCCTTTTCCTGCATCTGAATGTACTGTCCCATTCACATTTGTTTTAAGAATTACAATGCAAGGATACTGTTAATACTTTAATGCCGAATTAATCCATTCCAAAAGGTTTACGTGGAAAAGCAGAAATCAGCGTGATGCACAACCAGAAATAATTCACTTCCATGCCCACTACAAAACAAAGTATGAAGTTAGAGCGATGTTTAACAGGTCTGATGAAATATGTTATTAGATATTTCTCCCTCATGTATTACTTTCAACGAAAATTGTATGCTTCAGTCTACCATATGACTTTACAATGGTTACTAAAAATTAAAACTGTACAATGGACTTATTCAAGTTGGATTTTTCCTGAAAATTATGTGAAGGAACTGTGGAAAAATTGTTCTATTTTATCTTAAAATTCAATTGTAAGTTTCTGTACGGCTTAATGTGCATCAGTGGATTAATTATTTGGTAATCCTGTTATGTCTTTTATAATGTTTACATAAGCACACACATGCATACATGAACACACCTCTTGTAACGTGATTAAAATAACCCCCTTGTTGCCTATATCAGCAGTGTACTGTTAGTTGATATCCCAATACGTCTTCTTAAGTTTGTTAAGTCTGTATTTCGATTGCATATTATTTTGTGAGGTTGTGGTGGTGTGTGGGTGTAGTGCTATACTAATCCAGCGAATTTCTGTCCTGCATTATATTTGGGAGGGTCCCCAAGTTTAAATATTGTCATGGTGACTAGCGGTCTTTACTGAGGCTCATCATAGTCTTCCCAGCTCCCTCCTGTCAAACATCAGAGTATTACCTTAATTTAAATAAGTGTACACCACTGTTGGTGCTTCACAGTGCCCCATTTTTTATATAAACTTAAATGCTTGGTTAAACTCTGTTAACGCAGATACTTGCTGATTAAGAAGTACTGTTATTAGATGAACAGTTAAATTTGAAGGAAGTTTAATATGTTGTATGCTGTTGATAACAAGTATGACACAGTGTTGAATTTCATGAACATTTGTTCTGCAGGAGTCAAGTTCGTGCGTACAGACAGACGGACATAAGAGTTTTTATCATTATCCACAGAGGATGTGAATAACTCTGAAAGTTTACTAATCCTTTATGCTGTTTCCAAATTACAAATTGTAACACCATAGATTTCGTACCAAATGTTATTCCAAGGTTCAGTCTCACATTCTGTTTTCTCATGAAGGTTACTCTCGTTTGTTAGAGGTTGCTGTTTCGCCATCATTTCCATCCCGATCTTTCCTCCATCCTTCCTGTCATTCTTTTCTTCATTTCTCTTTTGTACATTTGTTTCTTCCTTTTCTTTGCCTAACCCTTCTGTCATCACTTCTTTTTGTTGCAGGTTTATGTCTGCTCATCATTTCTGTCCAGGTCTTCTCTCCTTCCTTCCTTCCTTCTTTCTTTCTTTTAAATTATATAATAAAAGACACAGTCCAATACACCCCCAGATATATTCTTTTTTAAGTTAGCAAGCTATAACATTATTAATACATTTTCAAATCTGCTAAGAATGGAGAAAACCTAGTCTATGTTTTCAATTCAATTCTTTATTTCTTGCTTTTTTATCAGATTATATTTATTGCGCTTATTTCATAGAAAAACACAGCGGTAAAATTGCATATATAATTGCATATAAATTACATATATAACTATAAATTTCATGTGGATAACAGAAGCCGCGTTGATATGTTTGTTACTGCAGTACGGGATTAACTAACCTATCCGTTCTCCAGGACAATTAATGAACAAGGTGTTTGACACGGCAGAACTCCTGACTTGTATTTAGGAAGCACCTCCTTCGAATCTCGACTAGCACACAGGTTGTTCTGACATACTTTTCGTCTTTTTCTCAGTCCCTCCGGCAGACGACACGCTTGCATCAAGTCAGTCCAAGACCATTACCGTCGCCACCCTTTCTACTCCTTATTCATTAGCCATGCTATCATCCGACGCCCTTGCATCTGAACTACTGACCGCGATCTTAAAATCTATATATGTTTTTCCTCCCTTGTATGCGTTTTCCCTCCTGTCAAATGACAGGGCCACCGACTGCCACTCTGTGAAACTAATTCTCTCCATGTTCTCGGTGCTTAGACTACATACACGACCCCAATGAGGCCCGCCTGAGTAAGGTTCGTCGGCGGCAGGCGAGATGCCGCACAGTCGCCAACAGCAGTGGCGGTCAACCTGCGGCGGCCCATCGACGAAGCGTCATCAACCAGGACGCGCAGCATGGAGGCACTGGCACAGAGAGTCACCTGCCAGCAACGGTAAGTTACCGCACATCTTATGCTACAGTGTTCCCTCAGGTAGATGAGTCTTGTCACTTCACATGCGTAACAGTTCCAAGCACAACCCATGAAACCTGCTTTCCTGTTGCATATGTTGCTGGGGCGACAGGTGTTACTCCAGTGTTACTGCTGTCATTACAGTATATTTGTGGTGTAAAAAATACCGATTCTGCATTATATCATACGTTACACTTGTGAGACATAACCCCACAGTTTCGTATCTTCGCCCTGCTTCTAATTCCTAACCGATGGCGAGGGCGGAGTGGCTCTCGAAAAGTTGGCTTATTCACCGTTAAGCTATTTAACACGGCTGATAGCCCCAGAACATTTTATCCAGTTTAGTCGCCATAGAAGCTTCAAATTATGTACCTTACTGTGTTAATCGCGTTCTTGAGTGACGGTACCACGTGGAATCGCCTTTATGCAAAAGGAGAGTTAACATTTATACTTAACTGTACAGTGCGAAATTCTGTCCGGGGGAAACTATAAGATAAAGTTAGTATGACCATATTTGCATTAGAGAGTGTCTTCAGAAATACAGGAATGGAAGCACGTAAAGAAATTATGTCAGATTTGACAGAATATAAATGCAGCGTTCAAAGGAGGTAAACGTTCACGAGAACTGTGTTACCTGACACGGAATAAGCAAACCCGAACTCAAACTGTCAAATGGGAAAGCTGTAAAATGACTGCAGACAATGAATTAGACGGGTGCCACACACACTACGAACTTTACAATTCATCATGCCGTTTCACTCTGGTGGCTGTCTGCCGCTACACGTGACAGTCCGCCCACAGCACACGTGTGCCAAGTCTTACAGTTACATAACTCAGCTGGCCCCTTAACACTAGGCCACACTGTCAGCAACGTCAGCGAGTCCGGTTTCCTTCAGAATACTCATCATCTGACCTGATACGCACTGTGTGTGCCGCGACAGGTGCCTGGGCAGAGGTGTACTTCTGTGTTAACATTACCTCTATTTACATTACATTCCAGCACTCAGTAGAATCATTAGCAAACAAATACAGAGTGCTTTGAGAGAATGAAAGGAGTGTGAAGGTGTTACTGCCTTGATGCTGTGTTCAGTTCTGTCTGGCGATTTAAGGTCCAAAATATCTGAAATATAAGCTGTATCACGCTCATGTTCTGCAGTGTAGCCTACGTAAGGAATAAATTCGTGAAAATTCAGTATATATATATATATATATATATATATATATATATATATACACACACACACACATTTCAAATCTATTACAATGTTAAGCTTTACACACCTCAGACTATTGCCAGCCCTTCGTCTATGACTTATGCAAAACAAGTTTACATCACATGCAATTATTCAAATACAGATACCGAGACAATTGTACCACTTTATTCATGAAATTAAAAATAATTCCAGAAAGATTAAATAAAATCCAATTCTCAGGGCCGCCGAGAGCGGGTTCGAGGCCCGGTAAAAAAAAATTTTGAGACCCCCGCGCAGGGGCGGACCGGCTAGAAGTCTTTACACTAAATCACTAAATCGGAAAGACTGACTCTCAGTTGCAGAGCGACATGGGCTTGGTCTGAACGGGTTAATTGGTACAACAGACGGTAATGGTACTTCCGAGTAACACAAAAACATAAGCAACGTAGTTGGGCCCCGGTAGTTTGTACTGGCTTCCGGCGCGTCTCGTCGGCCGTGCGAGTTCTTTGACACTGTTAAGGCATAACGCAATTCCTGTCAAAAAGAGCCTGCCCTGAACTCTTTGCACCACTGCAAGACAGACATTCCGTGTAACTATAAAACTGTAACACTAGGCGTTCTTTACGAAGTTAAAAAAGAATGCCCGCTGTGGACAACACGTTCATCTGTGACCCATGACTAAACCCTTCTTTGGATTTTCATGACGGTATAGGACTTCTTTGCAGAAATTTCAAACACGCGTGATTTTCATGAACATCGGCTCACTAACACTCATTCTTTACCCACGCACGGAGCGATCTATCCCTACTTTCCACCAGCGTGGGGGGGGGGGGGGATTCGGTTCGCAAGATTTGTTTTGAGATACAAGAGACACTTTGTGTACCTTCCACGCACTTCCTTCACAGTTCACGTTCCTTTCCTGATCCCATGTTTCTATCCTTTTTCCAGACGCTATTTCCTGACACTGACATCAGTGGATACGATTTCTTTAAAGAAATCGAATATGTGTCTAGGAATTGTGCCCCAGCTGGCCTTCGGATTGGGCCGTATGATTCAGAGGAACACAGCCTGTCAGATGTTTAGACACAGTAAGTCACTGCGCTCAAAACGGTAACGCTGCTACTGACGTGTGTTTTGCTGTATGTTGCAGCGTTCTAAGAGGGGTTTATTTTTTTCTCAGATATTTCACCACTCCTTGGTAGGCCACAGTTTCAAATCTTCAGTCGTAGACTTTGTAGTTTACCTCAATTATGTCAGGCAGCTGTTCAAATAACACCCCACTGGGCTACAGCCACTTCCTACATATCCTTCCCTTTGTAATTTTTGGTCTCTAATCTCCCATCACCCAATGATATATTCAGTACGATTCCCATTTAAACTTTCTCAGTGTTAAGTCTTTCCACTTTTTGGGCCTATTTTTGCTGTCCTGGCAAAAGCTCCATATTAAAGGCCAATAAAATTAACGGCACCCCCTCCACCCCAGAAAACAGGATGTAGCTTGAAGGATACTCGCGCCTTAAGACTGGAACACAAACCAAGTGGCTGAATGTACTGTGCCCCATAATTGAAATAAAGTATCCCTAAATTACATTCCTTTCGCATATGAAATTCTTAAGTTATCTTTGATTTATATTGTCTTTGGTTTACAAATACGCATGTTCCCTAAGAGGCTTCCTACCCAAGTACTTAAGCAGTGTTAACACTCTGCTCCCCTGCGACACCCGCCTTAGGTGGGACCAGTGCCACTTGCTTGTTTTGCGTGCGTTGGCAATGAACATTTGCAAAAATCGTGTCTGTCCGCATGTAACGGCCCATAAACCGCTTTGGAATTTTACTAAAAACCTCTGGACAAATTCCACTCTTACTCACACCATGCAGTAATGCCGGACACTTTGCATGAAGCTCTAATCGCGTTATTTCTCACGTCTCGAGGGCAGATCTCTACATGACAGGCGTGACGTCACAGCAGTACTGATGAAGATTTCAGTCTTGTGGGATGTGACGCCCTGTAGATTCCTGTCTAGGCACTAACGCTTCGGAGCAGCTAGATGACTCCTTCTTCAGTACAGTCCAAGAAGATTGCCCTTGAACTACTCTGAAGATGGAAGCAGTGAGCTCCTCCGAAACACACCAAGCTGTGCGGCGTCACATCTCACAAGGCTGCAATAATCTTCAACTCTCGACGTGGGTCTGTTGATGGCAGAGGCGAACATCTCAGGGCTGTATTTATTTGTGATTTATTGTATGACGGTGTCGGCAGTGAGACGCCGCAGCGTCGGACTGTAAGATGGTTTGTGAATGTAGAAGGAAGCAGTCAAATTTCATTCGAGATACTCTCCCACCACTTTGTTGGAGGAACTGAAGGAAACCCAAGAAAACCCACAGAACAGCCCGTCTCTGTGTCAGAGCATGTAAGCAGGACCTCTTAGTACGACGCAGGGTCAGTAACGGGTCAACAGCGACTGCTTAATATTTCACTAACATCTTATCATTCGACGCCAAATGATCTCAGGTACTGAAGCGCCGTTAAAATTAACACAATTTGGTACACAAGACGGCACGCAGACTGCATTACTTACAGTCCTCAAACGCTGCAGGCTGCAACTAACTAACTCCATGGAGCAGAGGCCTTCTTGAGAAGCTAACAGTTTCTCAGCTAGTCAAGAAATTCCCCACATTTTACGGAACCCGGAGATCATTACTGCATTCACAACTGCCCGCCACCTGTCCCTATCCTGAGCCAGCTCAATCTAGTCCATGCCCCATCCCAATTATTGAAGTTCCATTTTAATATTACCCTACCATCTACGCCTGGGTCTCCCAAGTTGTCGCCTTCCCTCACGTCTCCCCACCAAAACCCTGTATGCACCTCTCTTTTCTCTCATACGTACTACATGCCCTGCCCATCTCATTCTGCTCGATTTGATTACCCCAAGAATATTTGGTGGTGAGTACAGGTCATTAAGTTCCTCGTTATGTAGTCTTCTCCACTCCCCTGTTTCCTCGTCCCTCTTAGGCCCAAAGCAGACTGCAACAGAGTGGAGACATAAACTTTAACCTGTCGCTCGTACAAAGCAACAGGAGATATTTCCTAAACTTTAACTGACCTCACGTTTGAAATTTTTCAGGTTATCCAGGCTGCAACTCAGCCCCCGATGTTGACAAGGATTGGTGGCACATGCAGAAGGTGGTTGGTTGTATTGCAATCGTCATGGGGCACATCGCATATTCAGTGTTACTGTCAGTCAGGGGTTCGCCATGGCAGCCCAGTAACATTTTCGGTGACGACATGTCTGTAATCTCCTACGGCACTGGGCAGCTCCATGGAAAGTGAACTAAATTCCCGTATGATATTCCAGTACAGTCGCCGTTCACACACGTTTGTAAATCGTGGAGTCAGGCGCCCTGGATATTTCGGTTCTGTCCTGTCGAAACCTTCACACCAGTGCCGTGTTGTGTCTGTCCTGTCCGTCTGTCGCCTCGGTGAGTTTAGCGAGGATCTTGCTTAGGTCGCGACAACTGCCTGAATATTCGGCTGCAGGAGAAACTTGGTCTTTCGCGAAACAAGCGTCGTTTCATCGGTGAAGTTTATGCACCCGTGTTCTGATTCAGAGGGTCCCCTCGTAAGTAGTCCGTTACTAGCAGAGCCCGAGGTTCAAACCAGTGTCCTCAGGATCCTTGTTCCTAGCAGCCAGTTTGGATAAGTTTAGGAAAAAACGAACATCAATCACAACACTTGTCATATATCGCAATTATTGTGCCACATGTTTCGACTCATAAAACACACCCATCATCGGGCAAAAAGTTACTAAAGAAAAGTTGCCGCGTAAAGTACCTTATTTATCTTACAGTATTTATGTTCCTACCGACACGTCAACTTACATTTTGTAGAAAATACAGTTGGTTGAGGCACTGCGCTACAAACCGACAAGTCGCGGGTTCGATTCCCGATGGTGTCACTGCAATTTTTCATTGACCTAATCCTTGCGGCCTCACTATGGCCCGGGGGTTCTACTCAGCCTCTTAACAGAAATGAGTATCAGGAATATTTCCTGGGGCCAAAGACGGCCGGTGCGTAGGGCTGACAACCTTACCACCTTCATGTGCCGACTGTCTTGAAATCTGCGAGCCTCGACCTCCTGGAACCCTCAGGGTCTGTCCAGGCCTGCAGTCCCACCTTCGATAATATGGCTAAATCGGATACCACAGCGCAGAGGATTATGACGGCTCCAAGCCTTCCAGAAATTAGAACGCGGATGTCCCGAAACGTCCGCAATACAGCCACCTGTAACATACCCGGACTTGACAATTCAACCCGACGTCGACAGTGAAGACCGCAGCCCAGTCGGCAAACTGGCGCTGCGTGGCACGGTGCGTGTCCGGCCATTCCCACAAGAATCTGTGCACGGCGTCTGGCCCACAGGTTCCTGCAAGGCATCACCCACCGGACTGACTTCAAACACCCGAACTATGACAAAACTTCACAGGAGGTACAGCACACCTGTTCGCACCCCACAGGCCAGCAGACACGGTGACGGAACCCGACGTCGACGTCGGTGCAGCTGACTGGTAGGCCACCTGCTACTGTACTCACCTCTGCTTTAATTGTGGTGCAATTACAGACAATTCGGAAAGTTTTTTTTTGCCAACTGAGGCTCTGCACTGCTTCATATAAAATTCAACGTGCAGGGAATAAGAAAACCCGAAATCTTACTTTCGAAAACGCATGTAAATTATAATCTGAAAGCAAAGAATTAACACACATTTTGGTTTTGGAGTGGGAAATAAAAAAAATTCGCTATTCTTTTTTAGGCACCTTGGCATAGTCGCGCATAGTACCTGTTATCTTCGCCATGTCCGTCCGTCCGTCTGTGTGTCTTCAGGTAAGAGCGAGGCTTCCACTAGGAGGATTCCCGTGAAATTTGCTATTGGAGGACTTCCATGAAAATTTGTCGAGAAAAAACAAATGTGGTTAAAACGGGGCCAAAATTTCGGGCATTTTACATAATGTTAATAGAAGGTACGCTAAATTTTTTTCTCGTCGAAAATACATGTGATGTGTTAATATAACTTATACCTAACACGATATATAGGAAATATGTGATATTTATATAACAATTGACCGCAACTAAAGTAGAGGTGTACAGAACTCAGAACGTTCTTAGAGAAACGATACAATTACGAAATTTGGTATGACTGGGCAAACACCAGCACTGCTTGTGATGTGAAGGGAGTGCCCGAATAGAAGCAAAGACGATCCAACGTCCAGCTGCTGGCACAAACCTCATCCAAACCAGGTCACCGTGCAAAACATTCGGCCTCTTGTGAAGTGACACCGATACGTGACCGGGTCATTCAGTTCAGGCTTCCAGTTCGAACCTTAACACTGTAAACCACACTGTACAGAGCTAAATGGTACTGCATCAGAAGGCAAGACAGTGGTCATTGGTAAAATTGTTATCAGTTTCCGTTCCATGAAGCAGAATGCACACTGGAATTCGTAAGGCGATTTTCAAAACCTTGCAATTTTCCACACACCGTCTGATTATGCAGACATCATTCAGTTCTTAAGCGTTAGATGTAAGTTCGTTCTGACAGGTGATCAGAATTGTAAGCACGCTGTCTGACGCAGCCTAAATCCAAAGCACAGTTTCCCAAATATTCCGTGGTGATATATTGATATTTTGGTTCACTGCACATTCTGAATGTCAGATATAATTTTCTGTAACACCACACATTCAGATCACCTGCCAGTCGTTTTCTGCACCTTGGATCCTGCTACAAGTGGGGAATTTTCGGCCCTTGGTAATAAAATCAAAGATGCGGAGCGGCTTCGAGGCCTTCAATTTGAATTAAACTCATTCGAATCCGAATTCACTCTGAGGATAAGAATAAAACGGGACGCGACTGTACAGCTGCTACAGCCTCGAGCTGTCGAAACCAAATCAAAATTCCAGACATAAAACGATCCGTCTCAGGCCACCTGTTCAGGCATAAGCAGAGGCTGAGAAAACGGCGGTAGGAAGTGCAGGATCCAGCGTGTAAAACGGCAGTCAACTGGTTCAGTAAGTGTATGAGATGGCTGAACCAAAGGGAGTCACTTGAACAGCAGGAAACAGTGACGCCACATCTGACCCTAGCCCCCGGTGGGATGAATTGAAATTCTCGGTAGAAAAAAGCATTACGCGAAAAAAAAGTTATTCCTACTTTCTGTATTTTCATTTTAGACTAGTCTGGAGCTGAAACTTATAAATTGCGTAAAACAGCACGGATGTTTATGAAAATAAGAATGGCTACACAACTGCTTACGTATGAAGGAACACAAGTAGAATAAGACACACATTTTGAATCTAAAACAATACCAAACGGAATTCTACTGCCTAAAGGCAGGAATTAATCAAAATATTCGAAAATAATCAAAAAGATAACATACAGTAACGAATAATTATTAAGTCACATCCTGTAATAATTAGCCGCAATAAGAACGGCCACTTTCGGATTGCGTGTCCAAACTAAAGCCTTTACGTTGCAGAGTCTCGAGCCAGTAAATCGGACATTAAAATCAACACGTCTGTGTTCCAAACTGCATTTCGTCAGTGTGGAGCTTTCTGTAAAAATACTGCAACATCGGGCGAGACAAACAGAACATGTAATAAATCCACTGCAGTATTTTTCTTTGCAAACTTTCGTGAATGCTGCCTCCACCCACAGGTGCATTCCGCATTGCCCATTCGGCCTGCACTCAGAGCCCTCCAGTGGCTGTGCTGCTGTCAGGATGAGTGCTAATGTTGCTACTCCCCGGGGCGTGAGTGGCTACCGGGCACGTCGGCGGGTGGCGGATAGCCGGGGGCCTGCCCTTGTGGCAGGTCTGTCTCTGAATTAAACAGGAGACCGTGGACCAACTCCCCAACCCCAAGGTGTTATGTGTGGCTTGCCTTAATCCGTGCTGAAGGGGTGAATGGCACATGGGTAATGTGTTCTTAACGGAGCCTCCGGGAAACCAGGCGAAATCCCGGAGTATGTAGCCTTGCGCTGGCATAGGGAGCTCTGTCAGTGTTGACTGCTATTTCTCCCGTACTCGTGGGACCAAAATGAACACGAATATTTCTGAACCTAAACAAGGAGCAGCTGGTACTGCAGACTTGTTACAATAACCCCATGTGGAGGTCACAGACATAAAGTCTTCCGTTGCCTCTTCAGATGAGGAGAGATTGGCTGCAGGCATCTCTACGATTGGACTGCAAACCAAGAGACTCTCTGGAGCACAGCGGAAAAGGCTTACTAAAGAGAGGAAGATGAAGGAGGGAACTTGGACGGAAAAGAAGCCTCCAAGAAAAACTCCTTTGTCTCAGGAGAAGGGTGCCGGGAGGAGTAGTGGGGGTGTTAAAAGACCCCACTCTGACTCGAGCACTCCATCTTTGGAAACACAGCAATCTAAAAAACCCAGGAGCACCCAATTGCAGACTGGGTCGTACAAGGAAGCTGTTGCTGGTATTAAGATGGCGGTTAATCACAGACGCCATCCAGAGGTTACACTGGATCAGACCCAAGTTGACCTGATTCAGGTAAAACTTCTATCAGCTGTGGATGAGAACCCTGCAGGGGAGGCTCCTCCACAGTTTTTACACTCTAAATTTGCACAGGGGGTATTTTGGATCACCTGTGCAAATGAACACTCAAAGATTTGGTTAATGCGGACGATCAGCGGACTTGGGGAGTTGTGGGAGGGAGCGGAGCTGACTGTAGTCAACTCCAAGGACCTCCCAAAAAGACCCAGGGTGCTTGTTCGTATACCGGATACTTCTGAAGTTACAACTGTCATAAAGCGACTCAGGATTCAAAATCCTGAGCTAAAAATGGCAGATTGGACTGTTATGAGTCGCAAAGTCACAGAGAAGGAGGAAACACTGGCCTGCTCCATTGACCCTGACTCTTTCAACGCCCTCACTCGTTCAAATTTCAAGGCCTTCTGGGGAATGGGGAGAGTTGTCTTCCGGACCCTGAAGGGGGAAAAGAAAAAGTCGGAGGCTGAGAGTACTGCAAGTGAACCTCCACCACAGTAGGGCGGCCTCGGCAGCCCTCTGTGTCGCTATGAGGAATTGCGATGTTGCCCTCATACAGGAACCTTGGACCTATATGGGGGATATTAAAGGTCTAAAGGAGGCGGGAGGAGAACTAATTTATAGTAGATCCACTCAGAATCCCAGGACCTGTATCTTAGTCAAGAAAGACTTTCGGGTACTGCCATTGATGCATCACTGTTCCAGGGACCTCACGGCGGTTAAAATTAAAACGTCGTGTGGTGTAGGGCCGAGGGAGATTATTCTCGGATCGGCCTATCTTCCATACGATGACCTTGGACCCCCACCCCCCTGGGAGTTTGAGAAGCTGGTGACGGGTTGTAGGGCGGAAGGAACTCACCTGATCATCGGCTGTGATGCAAATGCGCATCACACCTCCTGGGGAAGCACAAACGTCAATAACAGAGGTGAGTCCCTGTTTAATTACATTATGGCTAATGGATTGGACATAATGAATAAAGGTAACAGACCTACCTTTGTTATATCTAATAGGCAGGAAGTTATCGATATCACAATTCCCACTTTTTATGCTAGCAATTTTATCAAAGACTGGCATGTAACTGAGGAAGTAAGTTGTTCTGACCACAGATACATCCGGTTTACTGTTACGGGTATTGACCGTTTAGTTGAATTCTATCGAAATCCACGCAGGACCGATTGGGAATCTTTCAGAAATGACCTGTCGGGGGGTCTGCGTGAGATAACAGACAGAGTTACCAATTTTACAGACCTGGAAACTGCTGCAAAGCAGTTTCAGGATGTTATTATTTCTGCTTATAATGAAAACTGTCCTTCCACCGTGAGGCGGAACAACAGGAATATATCCTGGTGGAATAAGGACCTTGCGGAGAGAAGAAGGAAAGTACGTAGGCTGTTTAATGCGGCAAAGAAGTCAGGGAATTGGACTGACTATAAAAGAACCCTAACAGATTATAACAAAGCACTTAGACGGGCCAAGAGAGAGTCATGGAGGAGACACTGTGAGGAGATTGAGATGGCTCCAGAATGTGCCAGACTCCAGAGGGTTCTCTCAAAGGATAGGCAGAGTGCAGTCAGCTCTCTCCAACTTGAAAATGGAGAATATACAACAACAGAGGAAGAGACTCTGGAGGAGTTACTCCGGGTCCATTTCCCGGGTTCTGAAATAATTGTGGAACCTCCTGGAGGCTGGGACGGTCTTGAACTGGAGTATCCGAAATGGAAAGGATCCAGGGGGGACTGGGCGGTTTCAAGGAGGGTAATTAATTATGACAAATTGAAATGGGCTGTTTTCTCATTTCAACCTTACAAATCCCCAGGCATTGACGGAATAATGCCCGTCATGCTACAGCAGGGTTTTGAACTGCTTGTGGGGAAACTTATGATGTTGCTAAGAGCCAGTCTGGCCTTAGGTTACATTCCTATGAGCTGGAGGCACATCAGGGTGGTATTTATACCAAAACCTGGGAAACAATTGTCCCAGGGGAAGTCCCTAAGGGCCATCAGCCTCATGTCATTTATACTCAAGACACCTGAGAAACTACTTGATAGATATATCAGGGGAGGTGTCCTGGTTGAAAAACCACTTCACCAGAACCAGTTTGCCTACAGGGCAGGTATGTCTACAGAAACAGCTCTCTTCCAGGTTGTTCATAGACTGGAAAAGTCTTTGAATCATAAAGAGATTGCGTTGGGTGCCTTCCTGGATATTGAGGGGGCAATTGACAACACCTCTTTCAATGCAATTACGAAGGCTGCTAGAGAGCGTGGACTTGAGGAAACCTGTTGTAGGTGGATCGGATCCATGCTTGAAAGCAGGCTCGTACACACTTCCCTTATGGGCAGCAGCTTGACTGCTAAAGTAGTAGGAGGATGTCCACAGGGTGGAGTCTTGTCTCCCCTTTTGTGGAACCTGGTTGTTGATAGGCTTTTGACTACCACAAATGACCTACGCTTTTGTACATTTGGCTATGCTGATGACATTGTCATCATAGTCCAGGGTAAATTTGCACACACAGTCAGGGAGCTTATGCAAGATGCCCTGAATGTGGTGGTTCAATGGGCTGTTAAAGAGGGTCTAAATATTAGCCCTCACAAAACAGCTATAGTTCCATTTACCAATAGAAGGAAAATAGAGGACCTTGGACCTCTTATACTTCATGGCAAGGAACTCAAAATGCTGGGAGAGGTCAAGTATTTGGGAGTGATTTTAGACTCCAGACTTACCTGGAACCAACATTTGCAGAAAATAATTAAAAAAGCACAAACCATCTTTGCGGTAGTTAGACGCATGTGTGGTAAAAAATGGGGTCTCAGACCTAGTATGGTGCACTGGATCTATACTAGGGTAATCAGACCATCCATATTTTATGCTGCCTTGGTTTGGTGGCCCAAGGTCATGCAAAAAACCACTAAGGTTCAATTAGGCAGGATTCAAAGAATGGCCTGTCTAGCCATCACGGGGGCTATGAAATCGACCCCCACTGCAGCAATGGAGGTGCTTTTGAATCTGACTCCGCTGGATCTGTTGATCATGGCGGAGGCGAGGATGGCACTCTATAGGCTGCAGACATTAAAGCAACCAACTGTCCCTAAAACAGTATCAGGTTTGCTATCCATCTGGAAGAATGTGGGGGTCCTATATTGGATATGGGGTCGGACTACATCATTCCAGTCTATCATTACTGCAAAATCTTCAGAGTCATTATAGACCGGGATTATTGGAAAAAGACACCCAGTGCTCCCGGGGGATGCTTTGATCTGCTTTACTGACGGCTCAAAGACTGCCTCAGGGACAGGGTCTGGTATTTCAGGCATAAGACCAAAAAGAAGCCTTAGCTTCTCTTTGGGTAAATATGCCACTGTTTTTCAAACTGAAATATATGCCATTCTTCAATGTGCATGTGAGAATATAAGAAAGGCTTATAAACATAAGCGGATTCTTATTTTTTCTGACAGCCAGGCTGCACTTAGGGCACTTAGTAGCCCGAAAGTGACCTCGGGACTGGTTGCAGAATGTCTAGATGCCCTCTCTGCACTGGCTTGCCTGAATGAGGTAACCCTCATTTGGGTGCCAGGGCACTGTGGTATTCCTGGAAATGAGGAAGCTGATAGGCTTGCTAGACAAGTGTCAGCTATACCGTTACTTGGTCCAGAGCCGGCTCTTGGAATACCTAGGTGTTCGGCAAGAGAAGCAGTTAAAAACTGGACTGAGTGTCAACATTATAACGTCTGGAAAGACTTGCCAGGACAGAGACATGGCAAACTTTTCATAGAAAGGCCATGTAAGAGAAGAGCTGATGACCTGCTCAAATTGAATAGGCATCAACTAAAAACGGCGGTGGCGGTCCTCACGGGACATGCTCCTGTGAGGAGGCACCTGCATACTATGGGCCTGTTTGATGGAGATCCAACTTGCAGATTTTGCGGGATGGAGTCTGAAACAGTGCAGCATATTATGTGCTACTGTGAAGCATTGGCACGTCAGCGCTATAATGTTTTTGGGAAGCTGTTTGCTGAACCGAAAGATATAAGCACAGCTTCAGTAAGGGACCTTTGCCTCTATATAAGGGGCACAGGGTTATTGAACCTGTGCTGAATGGAGTGTTTAGGGCTGCACAATAAGCCTAAGGCTGAGGTGCATCTGGGGCATAAGCTGACGGGCCCTAAAGAAGCAGAATGTTGCTACTCCCGAAACACGCCGGTCGATGTATTTCACGGATAGCGCTGGGGGTGCAATTTGAGTTTTCACGCAGCAAGACCACTGAATTTTCCTCCATTAACTTCGTAACCGTTCTCATTAGGGGCGACACAAAATATAACAGGCTGAAACATGGCGGCGATTACTTATCCCTACGTTCACGTGACTAAAATGCCGTTACGTGTAACAAACTGCGTCAGATAAGGTACAGTCTTGTTAGGAAGTCTGAACTGAAACAGGCCGTGTAAATACTGCACAATAGATTACCTTAACAGACCACCTGTAACACACAATTTTTCGCTAGCACCATATAAATTTACCGGTATTAGGAAGTACAAATTTCATGTAATTTAGCGTTCGGTTTACGTGTGCATATTAATTAACTCACTATTTAAAACAGACACCTTGTGTCAGTACCTCATGTGCTGGCGATGTGGCAAGACCGGTATATAAAGCAAATGTAATTTCGGAAATGTCGGAGCCTGTGAAAGTTGTTGTTGCTGCTGGTTAAGAAAGGCGTTCGTTATTTTGTTTCAATATGTGTATGTACATATATATATATATATGGTTTTTGTTTTAGCTTAATATTACAATTGCAGATGTAACTTGCATGCAGTTCGTTCCGTCTGCTCTTAAATTTCAGTTCCACTCTGTTTAAACACAATTCACTGTTAATTTATTTTAATTGTAAGATTCATTTATCTCTACGCAATATCTTCACCCTTATGTTCACGAGTTCACGTTATCACATCTGATTGAAGCAAATCCGTTCAGCCTTGTATTAAATTAATTGTTGTAATTGTGTTAAAATTAATTTATTTGTGTCTTTTCAACTGAATATTCTATTTACTTAACATATGACGTCCATTCTCACTTCAGTTCCATTTTTGTGTGTAAATACTTATTGAAGCTTTGTGTTACTCTCTGCTGTATTCATGTCAGTACAGTTCGTTAGTCTTCAGGTTCTCACTTTACTTTCTGCAGTTATGCACTGATGTCTGTGTGCAACTGAACGTTCTGTTTACTTCAGCTTAATTTGTTCGCTTACAAAAAATTTCACTTCGCATTTCTACGAATATTTATTGATGTCTTTTTAAATTTAATGTTGTATTTATCTGAATGCCTTCATATTCGTTTGAAATTCATCCACCTCTTAATTTTAACTATCGAAGTGTTTTGTTGTTCTATTACTTATCATTCTTACATTAGTTTCATTTTTTATTACGGTAAATGTACAGTTAGCCTCGCTTTTTCTGACGGTTACGTTCCAAAAGGAAGAATTCAGGAATAACTGACCGCCACCCAAAACAATGTTTTAGTATTTTTAAGTCTTTTCTTTATAATAACATATTCTAAAAGTTTCTTTCTAAGCTTAAATCCGTTCTAGTCATTTATCTAAAAACAACGAAAATGAAAAGGACTTTAATTCACTTTTTACACACTTCTAATGTTACATACGAATGGCACGCTTTCGTTGGTCGGGGGGCAAGTCACGCTGGAATCGCATCACCAACCGCGCAACTCCTACACGAAGCTTCTAACACCTTCCAGAAAGTTCTCGACATTTCAGAATTCCCCCCACACCCCCCACCCTCTTAATTCTTCATGCGACCGCGCGGAATTTGAGAGACCGCGAAGTATGAACCCTCGGAAAGAGACGGATGACTGTACTGCACTCAGTTCCTTCTCTTTAGTTTCACTCTGTGTATCGCTGTGTTAAACTGTTAACAAATTGCTGTTTCTTCCAACTTACTGTTTTGAAAGCACTGAGCACCTTTCTTCTGAAAGGCACACAAAATTTGTTTGAATACACGTAGTATTATATTCCAATTCCATGTTGTAATAAATTAAACTGTCGATTCTTCAATTTAACGATGTATCGTTGTTTGATTGCAATCCATTCTTACGTTAAATTCATTTTCCATTACTTTCAATCAAATTAAGACATTTCTTGCTTATATTTTTATTTTGTATATAATATTTCAACTACCAATGAATTACTTACACACGTTTTTAATATATTTTAATATTGTAATTTGTTTATAATTCCACGCTGTAATAAACCATATCTAACTGTTCAATGCACTGTTATGTGTCATTTAAAACTGATGTATATCTAACACTGAGAAAAAGCGGTCAGATCTGCCATTGCTCCAGTGTTGACAGGGCCAATAAATATTACGGACGCTACACAACATCCGCCCCCCCCCCCCCCCGAACGGCCCAACAGCCCCTAGTGGGCCAGGACGTCCTCACTGTCCAGGCTACACGATCACACTTGGGCACACCACATTCGGTAGGACTCCTCTGGACGAGTGATCAGCCCGTCGCAAAAGCCTCTACCTGACAAAACGCGAGACTCACAGATACAGACATCCATGCTCCCGGTGGGATTCGAACCCGCAGTCCTAGCAAGTGAACGACCGCAGCCCCACGCCTTAGCCGGCGTGGCCACTGATATCAAACCTCAAAACCACACGTAAAACAAACAAATCGTCCGTGTTTCAGGCTTTCGCCACAATGTGGATGTGACCTGCACTCTTCTGGGTTATTACACAGCGCTGAGTGCTAGCTCTGTACCGACGTTTCGGGACAACATATCTGTCCCTTCTTCAAGGGTCAAGAAGTCCAGAAAGAAATGCCAAGCAGTCTTATCGGGCTGCCTGAACCTTGTAGATGGGACTGCTCGTTCGTCCCGAAACGTCGGACAAAACTACCAATCTACGCTGCGTAACACCCCAGAAGGGCGCAAATCCCATTCACACTTCGGCGGAAGCCTGAAATCACGCACATCTGTATGAATTGTTAGACGGACCCGACACAGTGCAATTATTAAGTTCAAAACATTGCTATATATCGGTCATGTAGACCGAATGGATAATTAAAGAATACCGAAAGAAAGTGCTGCACGGAAAATTCCGTGGAAGAAGACCTGTAGGAAGACCACGACTGAGAAGGGAAGACATCAGGAGGGACTCCTTGTAGCTGCTGAATATAAGAGGAAGGACGGGACGAGTAGGGGACAGAAATATGTGGAGGCGAAATGCAGACGCCAAGGACAAATGGAATCTCTTGCACCGTTGAAGAAGAAGAAGAAGAAGAAGATGATGATTTCCTAGAATCCTCAGATACACGATAGAAATCACTAGAAATTTTACATTTACAATTTTACATTCAACAATCAATTTATTTAAAGGAAATATATATATATACACTAAAATTTATTAAAACATTTTTTCCGCGGCGCTACAGCCTCTAGGGGGCCAGTGCCTCCTCACTGTCGAGGCTTCACGATCACTCTCAGACACACAACACTCGGTTGCAATCCTCTGGACGAGTGATCAGCCTCACGCAGAGACCTCTTTCAACCTCACACAACACACCATTCACGAAACACACACATCCGTGACCCCGTCGGGATTGGAACCCGCAATCCCAGCAAGCGAACGGCTGCTGACCCACGCCTTAGACCGCGCGGCCACAGGGATCGGCCGAAGTTTATTCATACACATGTTGAAATTTACTGCAGTGTTAAAGTGCCATATATCGTCTTTGTTACTTTCATTGTCACTTTATGCCACTGTGTTGTTTAGTTATCGTGTTGTTCCTGCCACACTGTTCTGTTCTAAACTGACAATTAAACTTGTCAAACATAACCGTAGAGAGTCGCTATACCGACTGAACTATCCCGGCCCATATTGAATTAGAGTCTCGAGAAATAAGGCGAACTTGGCCATGCACCTGCTGCTTGCCTAATTGCTACCTGTAATTAACATCTAATTAAAATAGCTGACACGTGATATTCTATATTTCATACAATTTTTAACTCTTTTATATGTTTGTACTTCGCCACATTAACCTGAGAATCATTAAGTCGAAACATGTAGCTAGACGTACTGCGACCAGTTGTTTATTGACAGATACTTGAGCCAGACGGTGTGTCACCACACGCACGTAACCACTGCATGCGGTTTGAAGTGTCCCTGTGGGTTCCGAAGCACTCTACGCACCGGCAGCCTGCCCACAGGGGACCAACATAAGGAACTGTAACCGTAACGTGGTCTGTTTGCGCCATATAGGAAGCGGCGTTCTTTATTTCAGCACTACATGCAGGTGAATGGTCAGCTTCACGCTCCTTCCGCTTTATCTCCGACGAAACAGCTGTCGGTATCTATTAAAGAGCAGGCTACGTGTGTCACAGAGCCTGCCTGGACGCTTAGCAGAACACAAAACCCTCTTACATAAAGAACCGTACGTATTTTTCTCTATTTTAACGGCCATATCTATAGAGCAGAACAACCGGAACAGCGCTGTCAGGCTAGCGACTCGCTACGGGTTGCACAGTTCGGGGATCGAGTTCCGGTGTGGGCTAGGTTTTCCCTGCCCGTCCGGACCGGCCCCCAGTCCCACCCACACTCCTGCCTAAGGCCTGTTGAGTCTCAAGTGTGACACCAAAATACATTAAGGAAGCATGTACTGCACTTCACAACAGCACTTTATTATGCCATTTGGACCGCACAGGTTTGCTTCTTAAATATGTCGTCTTGAGTCCAAACAGTCGCTTTAAACACAATGAACCACGATTTAATACTTAACTACGTGTCTGCCCTAAACGGTGACTGCAGCGCCATTCAGTTCCTTTCAATATTGACCTTAATATTACAACATACAGAATACCATTACAAATACAATGTATCGTGTAAGGTTGCTTTGCAAAAATCTCACTTAGCATATTGTTTACCTTAAAATAAGGTTAAACATTTCTAACCCAACGCTGATCCACGAAGGGCCACATACGTAGCTTTTACTGAATGGCGCTGAGCAAGCCTGGTTTGAACTCTCAACTAGTCTATGCCAGCCCACATTTTAAAAACATGTTTGCAATACCACAATTCGAAACCTCTGTATATTAGAGATATAAATTTCAGAACTTTATGCTAATGTGGTTACCGCACGTATTGTATGGCGTGCTTTGATATGAAAGAAACTCTCCTATTTGATACGGCGTGTACATTTACTTGTTTCCGATTATTATTTCAATAAAGGAACTATTTTCATAACCGACTGGCTTTTAAACTTAATCTAAATTACACTGCCTTTTGACACTTTCAGACATGTACTGTATTTATTTCTGTGGTCTGGGAATCAGAGCTGCTCGTTTCGAACACTGAATCAGGTAAGTGAAGGCTCAGCTCCACTCATTCGTAGCCTCGTCACTAGATGAATGTGAGTGGTTAACTCACCCCCGGCCGCTGTACTCCTCGGAAACGACCTCTGTACCCACTGAATAGGAGGCTGGGTGCGCCCTATAGCCTGTCTGGACATTTTGGAGAAGAGAAATATCACTTGACCTGTCAGGACTCGAACCCAGGGCCTCCAGCCCGCAGCCCAGTCACTATACTGTTTACGCTACTGCCGCACCTGTTAAGCAAGTCACGCTGTGAGTTCTCGCCCGCTCCGCACGCAGCGACGTCTGTACCCACCATGCAGCAAGTGTTCAGAAGTGTCGTCCAACCAGACTACCATTCACTGGAATTTTTCTCCCTTAAGTACCTCATTAAGCTGATAAGAGCGTGTGGCGGCGAACATGTTTATCAGACGCAGAGTTATGTTGCGTAAAACACTTAATTTGCAAAACTCTCTAACTAAATTCGGTTTCCAATTACAACAATTTCCACAGACTGTTATGCACTGAAGTACCGACATTACGTAACAATACATACCGCCACTTATGCCACTGACTGCTCCAGTATCTCGATTCGGAAGCACACGTCTAACTTCTTTATAGTCTTACATAGCGCGTCTTTTAATACGACACAATACATCCCCATTCTATTTAAAAGTTCTGGCAATTCGCTTCACGTACTGCCATAAGCAACACGACAGAGAGACTTATTTCGCTCTTATAAATATTGAATAAAGACATGGCACCAATGTTATTAGCAGCAGTAACACTGACAACAATAATAATAACAGCAAAAAGCACCTATATCTCCCACGTGACCTGCACTGTTAGTGTGACCAGTCTAAGAACATTTGGTGTGCAATAACCAACCAACCAAAGAGCTAACTAGCGCTTCGCGTAAGTCGACGTCCCTTTGTCTGAGTAGCCATTCCTGCGTTTTAACGCATCGCTGGGCTCTAAAACAGACACGTTATTCTATAACGGGGATTCGCTTACGCTGTTTATAGCCTGATTCACGACCGGGACTTGTTACGCTAAAGGCTACTGCTCCAGGAGCACATAGCCTTCCTATCTGAGGGGGGAAAACTTTGGTTGCATGGCCGCCTGGGAGTTGAACCCAGGGTGGCAAATCGCGTAATGTATTCGAAGTGGGCACTTTGGTGAAGCCGCCGTGCCCGCGGGGAGTGGGGGATTTCGCGGGCCGTGCCCCGACTTTTTTAATTTCACCCTGGCAATTACCTTACAACTCAGGAAAATCACGGTAAACCCTCAGTCAGGGTGACTGAAATGCGGCCAGGTAGTCAGTAGCGAGCACGTTTCGATGCCGACTTGTCCGCCATTTTGCATGTGGCCTCGACTGGTCGCTTGATCCCATAGCTTGCGCATCCGGCAGCTTGCGTCGGCCCCCGGTCAACAATACACATTACAAAACTCCTTTATGTGGGGGAAGCAGTGACGTAGCTGGGGGGTTTTGTGCCGCAGGGTGGGGTGGGCGGTGGGGGGAGCAATCAAAAATGGTCTCCCCCAACAGAAATTACGAACTATAAAAATCACACCTATTTATTGACTTCCCTTCTATTAGACTCAATAATTTAAATTTTGCTAAGCACAGAAAATCAGCTTTTTAAATTCCAGTTTTTCAAAACTTATTGCACTGGTATATATCAATACAAAAGGTACTCTAACATGTTTCGATTACTACACGTAGCCATCGTCAAGGAGAACACACGAAGTTCACAGTAACTTAAGACTATGTAACACTGTCCCTGGTAAATGTATAATGTAGACAGCTGTCCGGAGTATATTACCGCATTTTCTTATGCAGTGGGCAGTCATTTATAAAATATCTTATATATTATAAAATCGGCACATGCACAACACAATTAATAAAAACTGTTTCCTTCCAAGCAGCTGCTATCTGACCCAGTATAATGTGCGGTATACACACCTACACGGCGTGCAGGCGTTTATAATAATTTGGAAAGAAGGTGATTAGGGGAAAATAAATTTTTATTAATGGTGTTCTTTATGTTTTATATTATATATTTTATACATGGAAGGCATACGGTGGTGCAGTTGGTTGAGGCTGTGTCCCAGTTCGATTCCCCATGGTGTCATTGGAATTTTTCATTGACATAATACTTCCGGCCGCACCATGGCCCAGGGGTCGACTCAGCCTCTACCAGGGATACCTCCGGAAGGGTAAAGGCGGCTGATGCGCAGGGCCTTAATACTTTTATGTACCGACTCTCTTGAAATCTGGGAACCTCAACCTCCTGAAACACTCAGGGCCTGTTCCGGCCTGTAGAGGCATTGCTGCACCTTCATTTTACAAGTGATTACTCAGTACCATACGCAGATACTGTCATTTACTTTGGAATATACAATGTACGTTTCCCTTGGACAAGGTTATATATTCATAACTAAACATGAACTCTGTATGTACTCCCTGACGATGGCTACGTGTATCAGCCGAAACATGTATGAATAGCTTTTATATTGAGACACGCGAATGCAGTAACTTGCAGTAAATCGTGTCTGTATAGTGCTAACTGCACGAAGGATATATACTGTAAGGTTATCTTTTCATTTAAACCGTTTATTTTGCGGCCCATTTTACCGGCCCTCAGACTTTTACACTCCGGACGGCCACAGCACTCGCTGCCGATCCCCTGCTGCTTTTGATCGGGCAAGGTCTTCCTGTGTTTCTGCAGTCAGTTATCCTGTTCTTTGATGGCGTCGGGTACGGGGTTGACAGGGGGAAGCAGCAGACTGCCATGGATATTGTATCAGCATTTAGCTTCCTATAATTAAATCTTTGTCTTTGATTTCTTTAATTTCCATTGCCCTCACGCACAGAAGACGGTCGATCCCCACTACACACTCCCCCCCATGCCCGCCATCACCACAGTTGCTACATCAGTCATTCAGTTACGAGCCCCCATACGGTTAACATTATTCACTAACCTACATGTCTCCAAACTTCCCTTACCTATCCTGATCGAACGTGGCAACGTTGCTTTCACAGCGGGTCCGCGAACTGCCCGCCTACATTGCGCCGTTGCCATTTCCAACGACTCTTGGCCCAACCTACGCATGTAATATATTTAAACCCTGTTACCTGTGTGGCGACTTGCCGCCGATTGAGCATGTGGCAAACATGCAGTCCCAGTCCCCTCCATTTCCCTTTGGCCACACAAACAACCCGGTGGAAGTAACGAAACAATTGCATTAACTATTGTTACATGCGGACAAGCGGATCAACAGACACGCATGTCAAAACCAATGAGCACATTTTTACGACTTCTCATTCATAATGCGCTAAAAATTAAAGTATAGAAATACATTCCACATCCTGTGCCCCTACAGATGATGACTTATTTAGCTGCCCTGCAGATGGAGGCAGTACATTCCTCAGAAACGTTGGTATCCACCACCACCCATGCACGGTGCCTTTAACAGCTAATAGCAAAACACGAAATTTAGACATTAGTTTTTCAGAGCTCTGTTTTAACAAACACGTAGACCTGTGTGTATATACACACACACACACACACACACACATATACAGGCCTACATACGTAGACATTCGGTGTAGTGAGTAGGTTACGATCTAGACTCTTCAGGGCTCGAACCCCGAACAGGCAAGCGACGTTTCCCTCATGCAAAATGTCTAAACCTTCTGGAGGGCCAACCCAGCCTCGTATTTAATTGTACCGGGGACTGTTTGTTCGGTTGTACAAAGGCCAGTGCGCGAGTTTCACCGCCACTCCAGTCTCGTGCCAGCGTCAAGAATAAGCAAAGCTGTACCGCCACGCCCCCTGTATGTCTTTAATGCGTGTAAAGAGACGAACTGAACTAAAACTATGTCAAAATATAAGCAGCATGTTTCTTCGAAACACAGGTATCCACCTATAGACTGCACTGTGCCACAACGAACAATATTAAACTTGGATATCTCGTTTTAATTACGCACTGGTTTAAATAGATAACGTAAAGATATGTTCAGCGTGTTCATCCGAAATTTTACGCATTATTTTTACAAGAAGCGCCATTAATTAAAGGCGGGTATTCCCTTTTCACCACTCAGTACAGAACTATAAGTTAAAAAATCGCTCTGATTTTGCAGTCGGGATGTTCCTTGGAAAAAACAGGTACGCCTACCCACGTACCTAACAGACTGAACTGTGTGATGAAGCACAATTCGAAATCATTAAGTTTGAACATCTATGTTCAATAACAAATATAATTTTATTAACTACTCTGAAGATGGGAGAGTTTTGTTTCCCGAAACATCGCCATCAACCTACCTGAGGATTCTTATCATCCAAGAGATGACAAGAAGAAACTGAATATTTCATCACATAGATCAGCGCCGATACAACAGATACAACCAGATACAACACTGCCGAAGAGTTTGGCCACAAATATTTTTGGATAACTTTTCATTAAATCTCGTTCCGTCCTTAGTTTGTTAGTTCACCGGTATGAACTGTCACATGTTTATGTTGGTGGGCTTGAAATTCGATATTCAACTGTTTAGGCAACGTTCATGACACTCTGACACAAGTCTACCAATTACGACCTATCAGGTCACAAACATTCTGACACCAGCTGAGTTTCTGAATTCACTTCCGGAAGTGACCGTTACTAAAGTTTTTCCTGTGTTGCGTAGTTTTCTTTCAAATTTCCGTAAGGAAAGCAGTGAAAAGTGTTGCTTTTTTTGTGTGCAAACCGTCGTAAGGAGATTAATTCTTACATCAATGGGTGGCAAGGTAAGTTTCATATGTGTGTGAATATTGGCATAGATATTTTAACGAGATAACTGACAAAAATAAATTTTCTTCATCAACTGCTTCCCTTGTGTTACGTAATCTCGATACGGTTGGTAGACACCTAAGTTTTTGGCAATAATCTTTAGCTTAAAACGTCACTACGAGTTTTAACAGCGTTGTTAAAATATCTGAATCATATAATGATACGAGTGCAATACTTACGTTTCCTTGTGTGGATAGAAGAGTGATATTGACGCGGTGTATATGCCGTTACGACAGCGGGGATTTTAGTGAATTTTTACGGGATTGACCTTTCAAAACTCTGTTATAACTTACACAGTTACTTACTATTAAACACTCTAAGGACAAATAAATATACGGATAACAACCAGATTGTATTCATCTCGTGTCTACATGCTTCGACCAAGCTTTGCCATCACGTTCGTGTGATCAGATTATTACAGGTTAAATTGACTATAATCGCCGAGTGTGTTTTAATTAATGTCCATTTATTTGTGCAGAAAGACACATAAATCTGGAGCGCGATGCGTGTGAGATGAAACTACGATTGTGCTAACGTAACATGGCGCATGCAAACTGCATGCTGGGCAGCTAACGTTACAGGCACACACTCGGAATATTTAGTAATGTTTTTGCACGGCAACAATGATTACGCGAAAGCGTGTCAATAAAACGTTTACATGTACATTGCCTCTCTTCTTGAATGTTAAACTTGATTGTGTATAAAGTAACCGCTAGGGTTTAAAAGGTTAAGGTAAGTTTTACTGGGATGATATATGAGCACTCTGAACGAGTTTCCTTCAAAATATTGAAACAGCTTATAGAAATATACATGCATGCATGCACACGGTCATCTCACGTTTTTAACTACACAACTGCAGCACACACGTCCAGTAGCCAGTACTGTCCTACTGACGTGTGTTCTGCTTACACAGGGAACAAACGGACGCGTAAGGAACAGCAGATACACGACGACGCAGCAGTTGCGAGATACTATCAAAGAAGCGCGCCGTCAACACAGGCGGCAACTGTTAGCAGTCCAGGTGAGTTTGGCAAAGGTGCAGTAACATAGTACATATGCAGGAATTTGATACATTGCGATCTGACAGTTAAGTGCTTTCTTAGACTTCCTAATGAAAACGGCCATCACTGTGCTCCATAATAGGTATTTTAATTAGGAAAAACATAAGCAGTTTACATCTAAACGACCAAAAAAACACATTAATGTACATAGTACTTCAAGTTTTGAGTTTCACAGTTGGCAGACATAAAAAATGCGCACCCTCAGCCCACAGCACTGCAGTTAATTTCTTAGCAACGAACATATCCACACAAATCAAACGCAAAGCTTCAGTCACGTGATCTATGCAGTCTGATACGGAACACGTATTGGCTGTCTAAACCATCAGTTTCCTTGTAAGGATCAGATCGGTGTGCATGTACATGCGCACAAAATATATACATACATGTATACATATATACATAGAAAACAGAGAAACAACAATCAGCAACTTACACTAGACAGGTGACGTGCACTGGTACCACATTCCATTCTACACCCCCAGTATTTACCCACCGCTGACATTCAGTTCCTTTAATGTACCTCCCGTATGTGCTGGCTACCTGGAAATATATTCATGGTACCTGCCAATGGACTCAGTCAGTAGAATTACTTAGAAACAAAACAGTGGTAAATTGCAAAACTGTTTTGGACTGTGAATATTGCTTAGTTAATGGGTTAGATTTCCCATCGAAAGCACACGAGTTCTTCACTTTACCAACGTTTGTATTTACTGCACGCTGTATTTCCATTCAAGCAGCAGACATCCACTTGAAATAAATTACATTAATGCCACAATTTTATTCACGCTGTGTATGAATTCTACACTGCCGTACAACATATGAGTGAACATGAGATCTACGCTCTTCTGGATATTACGCAGCGTTGAGCGGTCCTTCTGCACCGACGTTTCGGGATAACCTATACGTCAACGCTGCGTAATATCGCGGAAAAGAGTACATCTCACCTACATCGCTGCGGACGCCAGAAATCACGCAAACAAGTGAACATGTTAAATGCTCAAGTAGCTCTTCTTAGAAATGCATTTCAAAACGTGAGTTGCAGAGCTGTACATGACCTCACTGTGACTTAAAATTATGCACTTTATTTACGTAGCCATGTTTTTATGATCCTGGCAACTGTGGAATTGGGACTTGATCTGTTAGGACACACGAAATGTGACATGTAAATAAATTACTTCTGAACTCACAAGACGGTGCTATAAAACACTTGACAGTTGTGAGGTTAATCTGAACACGTCGGGCGCTAAACGAACTGGTGACTAAAGCTACTAAATTTGGGTGTTTTAGACGGGACAGCGGTACCGCTCATTGATATAAGCACTCGGTATGCACCAACGCAGTTCAAGTATGAATACAGGGTTTGGTGGTAGGAAGCAGATTTGCTTACAGATGATTTGGTTTTACAGAGAGAGCTGCGGCGAACAAGGAGACAAGCTGCCCGCCAAGAAGAACAATACAGGCGCCGGCTGATCTCTCTAGAGGTACGTTCTATCACAGAAACCTATGCAAATGCGCAATGGTGTTGAATTTGTGTGGCAAATCACCAGTAATTCGTCTTAGAGCGCTTAACCAAATTCACATCATTCTACTCTTTAGCACTCAGTTTTAAACGACAGTAACTGCTGTCCTTCGACAACACAGTTTGCATCACGTTACGCCGCCACTTCAAGTGTGAAGATCTGCAGTTGCAGCAATTAAACCTGTCTGCAGCCAGCCAACCTGTCTGCACCACTGTGTCTCAATTCTTACAAACAGGCATCTGCTCATTCTTTACATATTTACATGTGGGCCGGTCTAGCCTAGTGGGTATGCAGACTTGCTACGGTCTGCACGGTTCGGAGTTCTAGCCCAGGTGGGGGGGGGGGGGCGAGATTTTCCACAAAACTCCGAAGTGACCCTCGGGCCCACTCTGCCTCCTGTTCAATGGGTGACAGGTCTATTTCCTCCGGGGGTAAACCTGCCTGAGCGTTGCGCTGACCACCCACTCCCCCCTAACAGCGAGGTTAGGCACGGTACAGCCGTATCTCTCCTCCTCCTCTGTGCCACCAATGGCATATTACGGACTGGCCTTTCCCTTTCCATAGGTACATGTCAGTCACTTCATCACGAAATCCCACATGTTGCTCTGCAGTGCCAGAGTGCAGTAATTCAGTAAGATGGCTGTCTGTGCCAATAAACTGTGTTTCCTTCTTACAACGACGGCAGAAACTGTCTAACAATAAATTGTTTTACAGGAAGCCGTAGAAAGTTTCAACGAGCGGCTGATGGAGGCGGACGACCGCTTGACTACCCGGATGCAACGCTTTGAGGTAATTTTAAATGTTTTACATATTTGCCTTGAATTACACAATTACTAACAAAAGTCCAACAAAATGCACTTGTGTAATCATATTTCCCTTGCATTGTCGTAAATATCGGCTGCTTTTGCCTGGTGCGCAAGTTTACGTGCGTTCCCAAAATTCCGAGACACGACTACAAGCTTCGTCATATCTGTCTGCCTGTCCGCATGGAACAACTCGGCTCCCACTTGACGGATTTTCATGAAATTTGATATTTGAGGAGCTTTCTAAAATGTATACAAAAATTCGATTTCCACTAAAATCTGACAAGAATGACGGGTGCTTTACATGAAGATTTTTACATTTACGAGTATGGCAACATATCGCTGAATTCTTCTTTAGAACGAGAAATATCTCAGACAAACGTTGTAGAGAAAATGGAAACACACATTCTATGCTCAGTATTTTTTTTTCGAAAAAAAAAAGTGCCGTTATTCAGATAACGTGGAAAAATACGGTACAGCCGGATAGGCCACAGATGAATATACAATAGGGCGCATGCGCCTTGAATGCCGTATAAATAGGTTACAGACACACACACTCAAAATATATACTATTTACTGCTTTTGCACGGCAACAACGGTTACGCGAACGCTCCTCAGTGACAAATCGTACGTACGTTGCTTCTCTTGTCAAACTTCACGTTTCCAGGTGCATACTGTTGGACTTATATACCAACAGTTGAGTTCTGTCAAACCGCACAAACACCAGCTAATGTGCAGTGCTCTCGCACTGGTGAGGCAAAGCGCTGAGCCACTTCTCTGTCGACTGCTTAATTAAACTTACATTACTGTACCCTTTACCGTGCATTTTAAAAAGAACAGTAATAACTTTCCATCCAACTCACAACCCACTGCTTGAAGTGTAAACATTCGCAGTTGCAGACAGGAAGTCTGCCAACATTCAACTCACATCAGACCACATCACAGTGTTTCATTTTTTAATGTAGAGTATTTAGGCATTCTTTGCGTATGTAGGCTACTTAGTATAAACAACACATGTCGCTCACTCTATTCCTTTTAACACAAAAGTCACATTTTGAACTGCACTATCTTCACGTGATTCATCTCACTGTGTTAGTGCAACACAAACCAATAAATGCATCCGTCAGACAAAACTCCTCGTTCATTATACAGTCCGTCTTACGGCAGGTCCATAGCGTCTTCCAAATCGAGTTCTGCACAGAGTGCATCTAGTGCTTCCTCTTTTTATTTCCACTACCTTGCCCTAGCCTTAAAGTCATTCAGTAGCTGCTAACGCCTTCTTCCTCTCCTTTCCGTCACTTCTGTCGCTTCTTCTATCTTCCATTCAACAGCGTGCTTTAGAACACAAATCTTATTTGACAGAGAACCAAGCAGCCTGATTACGGCTTGCTAAAAGCCAGAACACGTGTCTGTTTCGTCCTGTCAAATATAAGGTGTGTGTGACGGATATATTTATTGCTTTGTCTCGAAATGCAGCAACAGACTGTAACGATCCAACAGTTTTTGTGGCATAGCTGTAAGTGCTGTTATGTCTGAGTCGTTATAACGAGGTGCAACTTTCTTTCAGCATGTCGAGAACAGAAGATACCGGCAGGTGCAGGACCTACACGCATGGCACCTCCCCGCTACGGTAAGTTCTGTGCGCCCCCACACCATAACCAACCGCATTACTGTGGCCCAGCTTAGAACCCTTCTCGTTAGGCCCTTAATCAAATCCATATGAATATCTGTACGTGTTACACCCCGCTGTGTGCCAGTGATGTGAACAACCAAACTGCATATCCGTGTGAACACAGCTGTACCTTTACTGCACGATAGTCATCTGCCTAACTGAGCTACATGTTTCGACCTACAGTAGGTTATCTTCAGGCACTTAACCAACTTGAAAGTAACGTGAAGCAGGAAATATATATGTAATTACTGATACATTACATAATAATTACGCCGTATTTCTTTATATAGTTACATATTGTCGTCCTTATATATGTAAGTACAAATATATAAGGTAAATAATCATTTACATATATGTTATATTACTTACATTATATTTCTTTTATACACTACTTGTATATTGTCTTCTTCATATTTTTTCAAAGTGGGTCAGAAGCCTGAAACTGACCTAATTTAGTGCGAAACATGTCGCTCAATTAGACAGACAGACTGCAGTCGCCTAGGGAAGACGCAGCTGTGTTGAGTCTGACATTTATTTCGTTTACTTATTTCACAACATTAGACAGTTTAACACGCATTCTTAAAAAGCATTCTGTCAGTAAATTTGGAACACTAAATCTCACGTTGTGAAATTCAACGCTACTCTATAGTCAGGTCCAGTAATTTTTACTGACTCAGTTGTCTGTGCTAATAACTTATGGTTCGGTCGTATAAAGCAGGCAAAACTTGCTAACAAGTTGGTTGGTTTTACAGGAACACATAAACCAGAATGCTGCAAGAACTAACAACTTCAGGGACACCACGGAGGAAAACATCCGCCTTCATGAGGACGTCCTGAGGAACCTTCAGGTAAGTTTTGTGCACACCCTGCAGCATCTTCCGCCCTACATCTGGTACCCAAAAAGGACGACGGTTGGCGCCCATGTGGTGACTATAGAGCTCTAAACGCTCGGACCATCCCAGACCGCTACCCCATACGGCACATGCACGATTACGCTCATCGTCTTTTCGGGTGCACCACATTCTCCAAAGTCGACTTAGCAAGAGCCTACCACCAAATACCCGTCCACCCAGACGACATCGAGAAGACTGCAATCAGCACTCCATTTGGCTTATTCGAATTTCCATTCATGTCATTTGGACTTCGGAGCGCTGCTCAAACATTCCAACGTTTTATGGACGACATCCTTCGAGACCTTGACTTCTGTTTCGCATATTTGGATGACATCCTTGTCTTCTCCAAATCACCAGAAGAACACGAGCAACACCTAAGAACACTCTTCCGACAACTCCAAGCACATGGGATTCTCATCAATCCTAGCAAATGTGTCTTCCGTGTACCAAAGATAGACTTTCTTGGTTACCACGTCTCCAACAAAGACCTGAAAGAATCCACACATGTCCTTCTGAGACAAGACGCAGCACGCCGAACATTGGACCCTCCGTACAGCGGCCCACACAAAGTCATATCACGCACAGATAAGACATTACAAATCTACGTGCGTGGCAAAACTGTGACTGTGTCAACAGAGTAAAACCTGCATACATATTCAACGAACCAGAGAGTACTACGAACAGTTCACCTGGATCACGAATACCTCAATCTGCAAATTCGCCTGACACGTCAGAGCCACGAACCACACGCACTGGCCGCCGTATCCGCCTGCCTGCTCGCTTTAACACCTGATCAGCCTTCTCCGCGGGAGGGTGATGTGGGAACATCGCACCACCAGCAGAGCGGCCCTTTTAAGGGCCACAGAAATACATCACACTGCCAGCGGGAGTTGGTTTTGTCATTAAGGTAAAACTACGATATACACTTCTAGTGAACCTATCCTACTACCTACCACCCGCCATACCACCACACAGTATTTGCTATCAGGATGGTTGCTACGGGCGTGACGCAGTTTGCAGTAATTATGTTTCTCTCCGCAAACAGTCAGAGCGCTGTGTGTAACTCCAACTGTTTATGTCCACAGTAACGAAACAGAGAGAGAGAGAGAGAGAGAGAGAGAGAGAGAGAGAGAAATCACAGCTTCGACCCAGAAGACAAAACCCAGAGTGAGAGCTGACAGCTACAAGCAATGTACGGTTAACAGAAAAGAATGTAAGGTTATTATTTGGCCAACATTTTGGAACTTAGCTTGATACGCGGGATGTGCAATGCGGAAACTTGTCTTAGCAGGCTCAGCGTTATTTGTAATGTGGCTCAGCAGATAAATAGGTTAATAATAATAATAATAATAATAATAATAATAATAATAATAATAATAANAAATAGGTTAATAATAATAATAATAATAATAATAATAATAATAATAATAATAATAACAACAACAACAACAAGGGCTCAATGGGTACGGGAGAGGTAGCACCTTTGTAAGGGGTTGACCCTGCACTGGTCCTCACCAACCCAGGTGTGCAGTAGTGCAACTTGAGGCACAAGCCACTCACTTCCCTGCACACAAGACCGTCCGTGCGTAGTGAGTAACTACATCCGACCAGAGGTGAGCCTGTTTAAACGGAACACGGCGGATCTAGAGGAGTAAACCTCGAAAAAAAATCCCCTAGTCCAAGGTGTACACTACCGTGCCGAGGGACTACAGATGCATCTGCGGTGGAGGGTAAGAAACCAAGAACGGTGAACTTCGAGAAGTGGCGACCCTCGGATTCATGCAGCCTTACTGCGGCAGGCGGGGCTATACCGCAGTGGACAGAAGAAATCCCTAGCTACTCGTGGGACAGCGATGGTGATTAGCAAACAAAATAACACAATCAGGAAGAAGGAAAGAGCGGAGGTCCTCTGACAGCACTGACGAGAATGGTAACCATACGGAGGAAACTCAACATGGACCATCTCAAATTCCACCTAACATTGGAGTCGGGCAGAAAGATGGAAAGAAACTGAAGAAACGAATCCGATGGAGCCAAGAGGAGATGAGAGAATTGTTGTGGTGTTTCATGTACATTAAAGAAAAGACATTAAGAGAGAACTACAAGGAAGCATATAAGTTGTGGAGAGAGAGGAACCCACTGACAAGAATGAATATAGATGCAAAAGCATTGTTAAACCAGAAGAACTACATATTAAAGGCGAAAAGAGTGACAGCTGTTGAAATCGATGACATACAGGAAAGTATTAGACTTCAAATAGGGGGTGATGCAGAATATTACACAAACAGAGAGAATGGTGAAAAAATGGATACAAATGTTCTAGAGCGCCAGGACCAAGAAGGCATCAATACTGGCTTTGGTAAAGTAGAAAATAACAAACAGCCAAGTGATGAAGGAGAGCAGCACACAGTTAGGAATAAGTTAAAGGAAGACGTTCAAATAATCTGGTATAAGGCGAGGATCTTGCAAATGTCTGAGAGAGAGAAGCTGCCAAAGTTAAAAACAAACACCAAACTGATAAAGTTTGAAGAAGAAATAAATGGAGTACTTGAAGAACTTTTAGAAGAAGATGAAATGGACGTAACAGACATAAACAACCTGATATACGCAGCAGCTACAATCATGACACAAACACTGAACGAGCCCAGCAAAAGAAGCAAAAATAGAAGAAATGTAAACTTCTGGAAAATAAGAATGCAGAAACAGATTAGCAGCTGGAGAAGAGAGTTATCAATAATAGCTGAAACTGGAACTGGTTCTGATAATGGAAAGCTTAACAGAAAAAAGAGGAAGATTTTTCAAAAATATAGAGTGACTACCGCCAGGGAAGTTGCACAGTTGACAGAAACATTGAAGCAGAAAGTGCAAGCAAAAGCCCAAAGAATTAGAAGGTATGAAAAAAGAGAAACTCAGTACAGTCAGAATAAGATGTTTAAAGAAGACACTAAAAAATTTTACAGAAACCTGGGCATGAAGAATATAGAAGTTAGAGAACCTCCCTCTATGGCAGAAGCAGAGACTTACTGGAAGTCATTATGGGGGGAAGAAGCACAGCATAATGAAAGAGCAGAATGGATAAAAAGGGAAGAGAAAAGGAAAATTAATCATATGGACTGGAGGCCTATACAGACTGTGGAAATTACTTCATACTTGGCAAAAGCTCACAATTGGAAATCTCCTGGAAATGATCAAATACAAAATTACTGGCTTAAAGCTTTCCCAGCTACTCACAGGTATATTGCAAAAAGCTTTAATGCAATTATAGAGGAACCGGAGAAGGCACCTGACTGGCTGACCACAGGAATAACATATTTGATACCAAAATCAGGAGACAGTAAGGAAGTCAGAAACTACCGACCCATTACATGCTTAACAACCATGTACAAAACCCTAACAGGAATAATAGCTACAAGAATCTCCAAACATTTGGAAGAGCAGAGCTTACTACCAGCAGAGCAAAAAGGTTGTCATCCTGGAAGTAAAGGTTGCAAGGATCAGTTAATGGTATCAAAAGCAATATATGAGGACTGCAGGAGAAGGAACAAGAATTTAAGTATAGCTTGGATTGATTACCAGAAAGCATTTGATAGCATTCCACATAGCTGGGTGGAAAGGTCAATAGGATTGGTAGGAGTGAACAGTAAAATTGTCCGATTTTGTAAACTATCCATGGAGAAATGGAACACAAGGCTTTTTTTAAAAACAAAGCAGGAAGTAATGCAGTCACAACTCATTCAGGTACGAAGAGGAATATTCCATGGGGACTCTCTTTCGCCATTACTTTTTTGCATAGCACTTATTCCATTAACAAACGAGCTGAACAGAGCTGACTGTGGGTATCAAGTACATGGAACTGAGTGGAAAATTAGTCACTTATTGTATATGGATGACTTGAAACTGGTAGGTAGAAATGAGAATGATTTGAAGAACGAAATAAAAATTGTACAGACAATTAGTAAAGATATAAATATGAATTTTGGTTTAGAAAAATGTGCAAGAATATGTTTGAAAAGAGGTAGGGTCCAAAGCAAAATGCACATAGGAAGCACGTTTGAGAACGACATTAGAGAACTGGACCCGAGGAAAGCATATAAGTATTTGGGAATAGAAGAGAATTTTGACATACAGCATAAGAATGAGAAAGAAAAGTTTAAGAAGGAATACTTGAGGAGACTGAGATTAGTTTTGGGTACAGAATTAAGTGCAAAGAATAAAATTCAAGCAATTGGATCATTGGCAGTACCAGTACTTAGATACAGCTTTGGAATTGTTAACTGGCACTTAGAAAAACTGCGAAAACTAGACCGGAAAACGAGGAAATTATTAACCATTCATCGACAGCATCACCCAAAGGCAGATGTAGATCGCTTGTATGTTCCCCGAAAACAGGGAGGAAGGGGTTTAATGCAATTAAAAGCAGCCTATGCAGTAGAAATTACAAAAATGGTGGAATATGTAGAAATGAAGGAAGACTCACTAATACAGGTTGTAAGAACACACCAACACAACACGGACTCAGCAGTGTTAGAGACAGCTAGATGCCTCAAGACAGAAGTACAGACAGAAACAAGAAAGTTGAAAGACAGCATAGTGGACAAAACAAAAGGAAGATGGCATGGGAAGAGGATGCATGGACAATTGCCACGTAATTTAGATGCAAAGCTGGTGGATATTGAACAGTCATATCACTGGCTAAAATCTGGCGACATCAAGGGAGAAACAGAAAGTGCAATAGTGGCAGCTCAAGACCAAGCAATTAGTACAAACTATTTTAAGAATAAAATTTTGAAGGAAGAAACTGAGAGTAAATGCCGGTTGTGTAAACAACATGAAGAAACTATTGACCACTTAACTTCAGGATGCCCCATTTTGGCAAAGAACGAATATTTAATGAGACATGATAAAGTCTGTTTACATTTACACTACTCAATATGTAAAGCCTTGGGCACTGAAACCACAGACAAATGGTATGCACACATGCCCAACCCTGTGTATGAAGAGGGAGATGTCACAGTGTTATGGAATCAAGTAGTACACACAGACAGAGAAGTTACAGCAAATAGGCCAGATATAATAATTAAAAACAAAAAAGAGAAAACATGCACACTGATAGATGTGGCAATACCAGCAGACAAAAACGTTGTGCAAAAGGAAGCGGAAAAGAGGTTAAAATACAAAAGTTTATGTACAGAGATACAACGAATATGGAACCTGAAGTGTACAATTGTACCAGTAATAATTGGAGCCACTGGAATAGTAACGAGAAGCTTAAAGAAAAATTTGGAAGCTATACCAGGAAAACATTCGATAGATTCACTACAAAAGACAGCTATACTTGGAACATCACACATAATACGGAAAGTTCTGCAGTGTGAAGCTTGAAGCCTGAGCGGTGGGGATCACTGCTGGTTCAAGAGACGTACCAGGAAGAAAAGGCCTGTGACAAGAAACACACACATAATAATAATAATAATAGTGATAACAATCACATTCATCAGTTTATTATTATTACTATTATTATTGTACACTCACCCCCTACGTAGCAGGACACACTTTGTATCTGTGTTTATTCTAAAGATCTGCCATTTAGGGTTGTTTAGGGAAATAATGGCCGGTAATCGCGGCGGTCATATACGGCACACAATACACAGTGTGAGCAAAGTACAGACTTTGCTAACGCGGTAGGCCAATATAGTTAACACATCCCTTTGAAGGGCTAAATGTAACGCACGGGGGTGAAATTCTGGCATTTTTCTCATGAATTTTTTTCTTACAGATCTCGCCTGCGACAAATATATACCGGATGTGACAAATCAATCCCGGCTGCGACAAATCTATCCCGGATGTGACAGATCAATCCCGGCTGCGACAAATCTATACCGGATGTGACACATCAATCCCGGCTGTGACACATCTGTACACGTGTTTCGGCGTGCAGCCTTCTGTGCGAGGTTGCTAAGGTCAAGTTCTGAAAACGGGGCCAGTGTCACGGGAAACGTGGCTTTATGCAGCAGCCTCATCCACATTCCCCCTCCACCTCCCCCCCAAGTCCACGCAAAGTGACCACTACAACGAATCTTGGATGGACTGGGGCCCGGGGCGACACGACACTTAGGGCACGGACGAGAGCTCACAGTACCGGTCAAAATCTCAATACCGGTACTTCGGTGTTTTCAATTTATGAAACCGGGATTCAGGTATTCCAAAAACAAACGTTTTTCTCAATAAATTTTGGTGACAATTACGCGTAATGACGTAGCAAAATACAATTAATTACTTGAATCTGTGATCTAAATCAAACTTTTATTACAATACACATTGTAACAAAAAATTTAAAAACAGATTTATTCTAAAAAAAATATACACATTGGTACTGCATATTTCAGTTATGCTTAACCAAAACACAAACAGTCTAAGCGTCCACACCGCCTGCCCGAATAAAGCGAGATCTTAAGAAACGCACGCAATCAATATTGTTATCTGTTCAACTGGATGTAATTTTGGTACACATTTGATTAGCGACAGAAAACGCTGTTTTGGATTCTATGCTGGATGGTGCTATTGCACTGAGATAGCCGTAAGCCAGTTGCAGGTTTACCCCTTATTGCCTCAGGTTTTCCGCTTTCCGTTACCTTTTTGTTGTGTATAACAATCCCGCAGCTGCAAATTCAGTAATATTAATGATTCGTTGTTGTCGATTTTACAACCTTTACGTGAATAAATCACAAACAGTTATTTTTTAAATAGAACCACCTTCGCTTAAAGCCCATGGAAGTCTGTGAACAGAAATTCCCAGCTGTAACATATTTCGATTTACCGCCACCTTCCACAAACTGCCACCCTCGACATATCGCCACAAACTGTGGTAAACAAACGACGACTCTATGTCGGGGGTTGACTGTATTATTATTACTGCGGTTTTCACACTGGAATTCGCCCAGTGCCACATTAAATACAATATTTTAATTGGCTTTGGTTTCTTGCAAAAATTATTTTATCATTCACCAGTTTCTGCTGACTGCAGTATTTGTCCCGCCACACACTTGTGGTGTAGTAACTATAGACCAATTACGTTGTTAAACATAGCCTATAAAATATTTGCCATCTTATTAAATAAAAGACTGATTGATGTAACTGAAAATAAGCTGGGAGATTATCAAATGGGCTTCCGCCCAAATAGATCCACCATTGACAATACATCTATACTACGACAAATATTTGTGAAACGCCATGAGCATAACATCCATCTATACGACATATTTGTGGATTACACACAAGCCTCTGATTTTGTAAACAGAAATAAAATAGACTGAAGCAGTAAGGGATCCCAATAAAAATAATAAGACTAATTGGATTAACCCTTATAAATACAACAGCAAGGGTCAAGATAAACAACAAGTTTTCTGAGGAATTCACAGTGGAATCTGGCGTTAAACAAGGGGATCCCCTGTCCGCAACTCTGTTCAGTATAGTTACAGATAGTGTGTTAAAACGGATGGACTTAAGAGGAAATACTTCAACACGGTTAAAACAATGTTCTGCATACGCTGATGACATACTAATAACCACCAAAACCAAGCACTCTATAATCGATACCTTCCAGAATTTAAAAGAAATGTCAGTACGGTCTGGGTTGATAAAAATGAACAAAAAACAAAATATCTAAGATGTACAGGAAAAGATTATGAAATGGACAATATTAATATCAACTCAACACACTTAGAACAAGTTAAATCATTCAAGTACCTTGGCTCAACTGTAAATGGAAATGATTCAATAGAAGAAGAGATCAAAGAAAGGATAACTCTCAGCAACAAAGCATATTATGCTAACCAGACCCTATTTAAAAATAAATTACTATCCAAGAAATCTAAGCTGAAGATATACTGGACATTGGTGAGGCCAGTGCTGACATACGCCTGTGAAACATGGGTGTTATAAGAAAGTATAAAACAAAAACTATTGGTATTCGAAAGAAAGATATTAAGAAGAATCTTTGGGCCGACCAAACAAAAGAACGGTACTTGGTGGATTAAAACAAATGAAGAGTTGAACAAACTGATCCAAAACAAAAATATAATAAATTACATTAAAGCACACAGGTTGGGTTGGCTTGGTCATGTGCATCGAATGCCAGATGATTAGAATTGTCAAAAAAGTATATGAATGGAAACCTATGTCAACAACAACACTAGCAAGACCAAAAACCACGTGGGAGAATGACGTGAGAAATGATTTAAAGACCATGAAAATTCATAATTGGAGGGACTGCATTCAGGACCGATGTAAATGGAAGAAAGTCGTTGAGAAGGCTAAAACATTGAATGAATGAAGTTGTAGTGCCTGATGTTCATGTTGAGCGATTTGTCTTGCTTCAGTGTTTAATGGCTTGCTATTTACGCCACCAGCAATTACACAGACGCTACCAGGCACAATTCGCTGAGGAAAGGCTTCGGCACCATGGCGAAGTGCACAAGCTAACAATGGAGTTGCAGACTGTGCAGCAAGAAGTGGTGAGTCACCTACATACTGTTGTATATGTAATGATTGCAATTGTATGTAAGATTGTATGAGTTTAGGTAATCAGTAGTGTTGGTACTTGTATTTCAAACTCTGTATTGTACCTTAGTATCATTTTTGTATTATATACCATTTTTACATTCCACATTAGTACCAGACGGATGTCGCCATATGTGGAAAAAACTCCTTCCTTGACTCCTTCAAGCCACACTGTTATCAAATTTATGTGACAAGTCTATCATTTGAA